>MU826826.1:3307260-3322944 GCA_029204205.1 Desmophyllum pertusum
AGAGGTGGTCGTTAGTGGAGGTTCGACTGTATTTTGTTAAGAGCTCTCAGTGTCGCGGATAAGAAGGAGTTCGCTGTACATCAGTATAATGGGAGACACGGTGGCCTAATGGTTAGCACATTGGACCCCGGATCGAGCAGTCAAGGTTCAAGCCCTGGCCAGGGTCATTGTGTTGGGCAAGACACTTTACTCTCCCAGTGCCTTTCTCCACCCAGGAGTATAAATGGGTACCGGCGACAAAATGCTGGGGGGTAACCCGTGATGGACTGGCATCCCATCTAGGGGGAGTAGCAATACTCCTAGTCAGCTTCATGCTATGGAAACCGGGATAAACTCCTGCAGTGTGGGCCAGTTTGACCCAGGTGGGTGCAGCTTTACCTTACTACCACAGTATACCAAACACACCTGACTCCAGCTGACCACACCCCGTTTGTAAGTTTCCCTTGTACATTGGATCAGCAGTCTCATTCATCTCCTTCTTAGTAACCATGGCTACTCTTCTTGCTCGTCCAAGCATTCTGAGGGAGGTCTGGGACACCTTCTGGATATCTTGCAGCTGCAACGCTTCTCGACAACAAGAAATATCTTCCTGTATGTTCAAATCTAAAAAGTGAAAAAAAGCAATGAAGCCTATGTATATGCATGGTTAAATTTTACTGACACCTACATCAACCCGAAAATCATGGACAATTAAACTATTTGTGGAAGATTCAAGAAAGAGTAACATACCAGTCATGAGCACAAAGTCATTGAAATCAGTGACGTCATCAACCACTGACGTCAGAGCATGAAGCCTAGCTGTCCAGTCTCTTCTGAGTTGTCCCAGAAGCTCTGTACAGCCGGTGTCCTTGGGAGTCTGCCGTACCCTAACAGCTGTAGACACCAGTTGTGGAGCAAGCTTCTCTATATCACTGGCTGCATTGTTGATAGCTTGTACTCCTATCAGTCAACAAGGAAAGTATATACATTATTTTATTATATGGCAAACTGGTCCATGATAAAAAGGGGCATTCTGATTGGCTCCCTGAGTGGTCCAAATTTTGCAATACAGACCGCTAAAGATGGACTGCTCACAAATCAATTTTGCCAAATTTCTTTTATAAAACATTGAACAAGAGAAAACTGTTTTCTACTAAGTGGAAACATTTTCCCTTCATGTCTGGTGGACAATGTTGGTTAAACGTTTATGAAAGTAGCCTGAAAAAAAATCCAAGTTTATGCTTAACTTTTGCACGGGCTTACCGAGAATGGATGCATTAATTTATCAGCAATATTTTAAAAGAGCCATTATTAATAAAAAGTTAATTGAACTAGCTAATGTTTGGTCCGTTCTGGAAAATATTGGTATCCTTCTTTTTTTTGGCAAGTTTATGGACCTCACCTTCCATGGTACTTATTTTATTTACAAGTGGGTGTTATGGTGTCCTGGTGGCGTAATGATAAGTGATTGCCTGTCTCCACCCAGGAGTATAAAATGTATACTCATTTAATGGGTACCAGCCAACTGTTAAAGCAACTTAACAAAATGCTGGGGGGGGGGGGGGTAACCTGTGATGGACTTAGCAATAACTCCTAGTCACTTCATGCTACAGAAACTGAGCTAAGCTCTGGCAGTGTCACTCACTTCTTGAATCAGCTGAAATAGCAGCAGATTGTCTAGCCACCTCTGCAAGCCTTGCAGCATGTTTGTGGAATTCATCAGCTTTTCCCTTCAATCTCATCATTGCATGTTCTTGACTTTGTACACTCATATCCTACAAGTACAGTCACACATGTCACACAATTTAAAGCCCAGAATTATGCATATTATTTATACATAAGCAAACAATCACAGTCATTAAGCTCCCAGAAGTCTCCTGTAGCTTGTGGTAGAGCGTCCGACCACTGTGCAGAAGGTCATAGATTTGACTCCTGTTGGGAGAACTCAGAAATTTTTTCCTAGTAAGTTGTGTCACAAATTCTGCAGATTAGAGCTGAATTTTCCTTAGCAAAATGTTACGAAATTACAGTCAAACTTTTCAAAAAGTCTCACCAACAGCGAGGATGTGGCTGCTTGTATCATGTTATGTACAGGAAGCTCGGCATCGGCAAACACAGTGGTAATGTGGTCGATGACAGCAGTGGAGACATGACGGTCTAGCTTCTTCAGCTCGACTGACAACCTTTCAGATGCCAGGTCCAGTTCATGCCTGTTGATATAATGTTCATCACTTCATGTAAGCAGGTCATGAAAAAAGGGCCTGATTATGTTGAGATAATGAACTGGTTTGAAAAATTTCAAACCAAAACAAATTTAAACCACAGTTGACATTACACATAATAACTTATTTCCTTGATTAAGCATCCAGTGCCCGGTTGATTTTCATGATCAGTTTTATAACTTTTCAGTGAGGTTTTCTGTATATTTTTTGTCCTTCAGTTTTGACTTTGAGTAATCTCAAACTTTTCAAAACATATTAGCAGTGAAAAACACTTTTATACATCAAGAGAAATTAAAACATCAATTGACTTTTAATCCACAGTTAGCATTGATCGGCTTTTGAATAACTGGGCCCAGGTGCTTATTTCAAATTTCAGGTTTTCCCTTGTCAAGGCCATGATTGATCTAAACCAGTTTTATTTTTTTTGAAAATAACCTGGAGTAAAATTTTCTGCTTCCTGTAGGAGAGGCAGTGGCCTAATGGCTAGCGTGTTGGACTCTGGGTTGAGCAGTCCGAGTTCAAGCCCTGGCTGGCATCATTGCGTTGTACGTGTTCTTGGCCAAGACACCTTACTCTTGCAGTACCTCTCTCCGCCCTGGAGTATAATGGGTACCGCTGAATTGTCTGGGCAACCTGACAAAATTTCTGGCAGGGGAGTCGCTTCATGCTATGAAGACCAGAGTTACATGTAAGCGACGGCCAGATAAGCCACCTGGCTTAACTTGTAGATAGACTTAATCCTGCCTTCTGATTTTATGGGGGTGCTTAATCATTAGGGTTGGTGCTTAATCGAGGAGCACTAATCGAGGTAATCAAAACAATAACAAAATTCTTTAATCTGATTGGTTATCAGCAGGCCCGATTTGAGCACTAATACATGTAGCAGGACAGTTTAATATGTATGTCTGTAATTGGACAGTTTACGTGTCATGCCTGTAAATTTGGACAGTGCAATTGGACAGTACACGTCATTTGCATGTGCTTTCCGTTTGCTGGTGCATCTCGGTCAAAAACAAAAAAACTCAAAAACTCAATTGTTATGTTTTTAGTCACCAAAATGTTTAACTGTTTAATGTTTTTTTCCTTGAATTTTGTCATTGGTAACAGGACATTGTGTCGTCCAATTCTGTCTGTAATCATGCTTGTAATTAACAAATCAGACTCCCACTACGCGGTCGTCAGATTTTGTTAAAATGTATGATTACAGACCGAATTGTACTATGTCTATATCTTTACTGATTTCACCCAGGGGTAAGTACAATATGCATGCCCACAAAAAGAATGACAGACCCACATCACCTTGTTCTTTGTGACAAAGGGTTTGCTAAAAAGGTTTTTTGCAGATCAGCAAGATCATTTCTCATCTGAAGAACCTAAGAGAAAATAAAATTATTAATAAAATTTAATAAGCTTTTAGCATACAAAACAAAATTATATTTGCAATATTTACCTTACACTGTTTTACAAGACAAGTACACTGTATTAGGGGTGGTGAATGGTAAATTCAAGACCCTTTCTTCTGCAAGCCCAAGCCTTTTTTCATTTTTTTTTTCAAACTGTGAGACTATAAGACTTTACTCAGACTGATATTTTGCCTGTTTCCTACATGCAAATTAATTCAACCAAAGGGTTATTGCCTCCAAAATGGCATCTACATACACCTATTTTGTATAAGTAGAAAACTGCTGCACACACCTAATGAGAAGTAACATGAAAAACATTATTTCTAGCGTTTCCTTTTTGTTTTAAACCTGTAGCTAGAAGTAAGCTACTTTTGGCCAAACTAAATTTTAGTAGAATCAGCTAGTGAAAAAACATGGAAAAACAAATTACATGATTGTATCTAATTTGGGGCAAACCAAATACATCACATGCAAAATAAAAACTTGTAGATTTCTTTTTCCACCGATATGCAAATTCTAATGAATACCCAGACTACCATTCGGTCCTGTCTTGTAGGCTTTACGTTTCTATCCGACAACGTTAATTGAAATAGGTGTAAACAGGAATCCTATCTTTATTTTGTAAAACTCCATGACGAATTCTACAATAGTTAGATGAAACATATACGAGAAATAAATATTAAGTTTTACAACTACAAGTTTGCAAATGCTGCTGATTAGTTTAGCTTTAAAAAAACATTTTTAAAAAGACACAAAAGAATTGAGACTCCGTGACATAGAGAGTGGCTCAAAAGAGACTGTGTGACCTGTAAAATTCTTGAAACTAAAATTTTGTGAGACCCATATTTTATTCAAAAACCATTCGCCACCCCTTGTATTACAATATTGCGTAGCTGTCACTCACACTCTGACACGCCTGTACAATCCGTTCCCTTCTACCTCCTTCACAGCTGTTGGCCACACTCATACTACTTCGGACAATAGCATCCATGTAACAGTCAAGCTCATTACCAGCTCCCAGTCTACTGTGAGGAGACAGTTGCTTGTGGGCCTATAACAAAAAAAAACACAACTTTCAACTGAGTGTTTGTAGTTGATTCCTTCTATCCATAAAGAATGTTATTAGGAGCTTTCCATGTTACAAGCTACATGATTGTATGTTTCAACCCATAGCAAGTTACTGTATAAAGTACCTTACATGTACAGGTAAATACTTAATTGTGATTTATTCTGTTACAAAGTCCCCAACAAATTGATGACAGCATAAATTAAAAGAAGTGTACTAATTTTCCAACTTGGAACCAGTCAGCCATGCGGACTCAATCACTTCCGTTTCATTTGAATTTCTCTTGCGTTAGACTACGAGTAGTCCCTAATTTTTCTCCCGATCGAGCGCGCGGGCAGCGCGCGTAAAGCGCGTGGAAATATCCTCGCGCGAGAAGACACAACGCGAAGAGGCGCGAAAAATGAGGGACTACCGACATAGCCCAAGCGTTTGAATTATGCGTTGCTCTCACAACGCAAAATTCTGATTGGTTCTTTCTTGGAGATCTGTCAACAATCTGTCAATACGCGCAAGCCGATGTCAACACTCAAGGATTAATAGGGTTTCATCCCAATCATGGCTGATCGATTACAGGCCTGTATCGATCAGCTGCCAAAAATAGATGCGTTAAAACCAAAACAAATCGAAGCACTGGAAGCGCTCTTTGCTGGTCGAGACGTTCTCGCGATTCTACTATTGATCGATCGTCGAGCTTTGTCGGTTTTCGCCGTGTCCAACGGTGATGCTACTCGGCTTGACTTGGAATTAACTGAGCTCGAGCAAGGGGAACGCGCCAGTCTTTTTAAACCTTTCAGTCGCAATCGGCGAAACCGATTCGTCAACAACAACACAACCAGGTGGACCTCCTCGAAGGAAACTGATCAGATCCACGGCATTCCTTATTTTTGTGCCACATTTGGCACACACACGGGAAGAAAATGAAGCAGATTGTTCACAAAGAAACCCCAGTTGATTCAGGAAATCGGCGAGGAGAGATTTTTCGACTCTGCCCGTTTTGGAATTTCGAAAATATTTTCGGTTGAAAGCCTTCGCTTAAAATCTCCGTAAAAAGTGTTGAAGTTGCAGTCACAAACACGGCAGAAATCGTTGATGCTAGGCTTTTTCTGAGGCTTTCCTATCGCTTTTTTAGGCGTCTCAGATGGCTTCCCGCGAAACATCCACGAAGAAAAGCGCATTCCTTCAGCCCCTTGTATGTGATAAACATCTCCCGCAGTTCATCAATGACAAGCGCAAATGACAGCAAGAAAGACGATATGAAATTGACACCCAAAAATCACTCGGCCGTGAAGGGTCAAACGCTTGGGCTATGTCGGTAGTCCCTCATTTTTCGCGCCTCTTCGCGTCGCGTCTTCTCGCGCGAGGATATTTCCACGCGCTTTACGCGCGCCCCGCCCGCTCGATCGGAGAAAAATTAGGGGACTACTCGTAGTCTACTCTTGCGTGCACTATATAATTTAAAACAGAATAAGATAAATGTTCCAATTTAATTATTAAATTGGCACATTATCTTATTCTATTTTAACTTATTTTGTCTTCAACAAGTGCCATGCAGCTCAACCCAATGAACTTTTTTGTTCATATCTTTGTATTGATTATAACAATGAACTAATTCAGTAGATTAGCATGCATCCATAACTCAACAGTCAGCATGCCCGGGCTTATTAATGGTGGCATTACCATTTTTTTTCTCTCCCCATGAACCACTTAGGTTAAGATTAATTAAATTTTGCAATAAATTGATGAATTTTGATGGGATCAAATACGAATTTCTTCAGAAACTAAAACAACACAAAATTAACAACAAATGTATTAATTAAACTCCAACTAGTACAGCACAAACGTTTGAAAAGTTTGACAACGTAAACGCAAGCTCCGGAAATCTAAGTACCTTTTCCAATGTAGCAGCCATGTAACCAGGCTCGTCAACACTCTGATCCAGATCTCCTCTGGCTTCTACTGTTTTGATAATCTCAGTACAAGCCAACATGATTTGACCAACCACGTAATCACGACTTGCCTACAGTACGATGAAAAACAAAATCATATACCGGATTCACCCTCAGGAATATATCTACATGTGCACATTATGCTGCAAAATCAAACCTCTCCTTATTTATCAACACTTAACAACTCATTAAATTATACCATGGATTGATCCATAATCAGTGTCAACAAAACCAGGATCATCGGATTGGACCACAGATTGGATTATGGATTGAATCACAGATTGAATCACAGACTGGATCACAGATTGAATCACCGATTGAATCACAGATTGAATCACAGACTGGATCACAGATTGGATCACAGACTGGATCACAGATTGGATCACAGATTGAATCACAGACTGGATCACAGATTGGATCACAGACTGGATCACAGATTGGATCACAGATTGGATCACAGATTGGATCACAGATTGGATCAAAGATTTAATCACAGATTGGATCACAGATTGAATCACAGACTGGATCACAGACTGGATCACAGATTGGATCACAGATTGGATCACAGATTGGATCACAGATTGGATCACAGATTAGATCACAGATTGGATCACAGATTGAATCACGGATTGGATCACAGACTGGATCACAGACTGAATCACAGATTGGATCACAGATTGGATCACAGATTGGATCACAGACTGGATCAGACTGGATCACAGATTAGATCACAGACTGGATCACAGACTGAATCACAGATTGGATCACAGATTGGATCACAGACTGGATCACAGACTGGATCACAGGACTGGATCACGGATTGGATCAGACTGGATCACAGACTGGATCACAGATTGGATCACAGATTGGATCACAGATTGAATCATGGATTGGATCACGGATTGGATCACAGATTGAATCACAGATTGAATCACAGATTGGATCACAGATTGGATCATGGATTGACTCACGGATTGAATCACAGATTGAATCACAGATTGGATCACAGATCAGCTAAATTTCTTTATTTACAATACTTTTACATGTAATTATAAATTATAATTATATTTTAAATTTATGTTAACTTACATGTAAACTGTTTGGTGATTGATTAGATTAGTTTTGATTAGTTTTGTGTTTTGATGTTTTAAGATCCGATCCAATGATCCTGATTTTGTCAACACCACCTCTATATTAAATAATCTTATGTGGGTCTGTGTATTCAGTGTTTGACTGCCAGAATTATTTTCCACATAATTTTTCATTTATTGGTTGGGTAATAATTGACTACATGTACCTTTGCCTTGAAGATTGGCCCGGGTTATTCAGATAAGTCTGCATGGATGTTGATAGTAATCCTATGGACTTCTTTAGTATCATCATTGCTGACAAAAGCCTGTCTCTCTGACGTGGATTACTGAGTTCCTGTATTCACGACAAACAACACATAATATCACATGACTGCTTCATTACCGAATGGCTTAGTAACTGAATGGATGGGGAAAATAGAATTCAAAAGAAACGATCTGACTGACTGGTTGATTGATTAATTGATTGATTGATTGATTGATTGATTGATTGATTGATTGACTGACTGACTGGTTGATTGACTGACTGACTGACGGACGGATGGAAGAAAGGACAGACTGACGGACTGACTGACTGGTTTATTGATTGACTAACAGACTGACTGACTGACTAACTGGTTGATTGACTGACTGAATGACAGATGGACGGACTGACTGACTGACTGGTTGATTGACTGACAGATGGATGGACTGTCTGACTGACTGGTTGACTGACTGCCTGACTGACTGACTGACTGGTTGATTGACAGATGAACGGACAGACTGATTGACTGGTTGATTGACTGACAGACGGACGGACGGACGGACTTACTGACTGACTGATTGATTAGAAATTCTTCCTTAAGACATGCTGTGAAGATCTTTCATTTCTCAAAATACAGTACATTATGAGATAACATCAATTGACAAGTTATCTAAAAAAATTAATGCACAATCCTTTTGCCCTCTTGTTACATAAGCTTGCCAGGAGCATCAAAGACTCGGTGAAGGCCTGACATAAAAAAATATCATTACTGACTCACGATGATCATGTGAGTGCAATGTGCCTGATTATACAATAATTTACATTACCTTAAAATTCACAACCAATCCCCTAGTAGATGTGACACCTTGTACTAAACCAAGCCGGTCCATAACCCAGCGAGCTGCCCTCACAATCTTGCGCACCTCATGCTTCATCATAAACAAGCAAGACCTACATGTAGGAAATAAAGGTACATGTAATTTCAAAATGGCAAGTTTCTAAAACTAAAAATACATACAGTACAGTGTATTATGTACCAAGCACTTTCACTTTTAACAAACGTTTCTGACTACCTGTCAAACCTCTATTAAGCGGCCCTCTGTTAAGCGGTCACCCTCTATTAAGTGGTTGACACTTATCAAATTCCGGAAATCACTCCCCGTAAATAGTGTCAACTTGACGTCACCTCTATTAAGCGGTCACCTCTATTAGGCGCTCAGTTGGCTATTTCCTGAGGGTGACCGCTTAATAGAGGTTTGACTGTATTTATACCTTCATGGTTCCTTCAAGAATATTTCTTGGCTGAGTCCACCAGGTTGTACCTGACTTTGTTTGAGAATGGCTGCTGTTTAAGCTGATGTATTGCCATCAACAAACCATTCCCTGCATCTCTTACTGTATCACATGCTGATGGCATTTCTGACTTCAAATCCTAAGATTTCAGGTCAAATTGTCAGTTCATTTGTCATCAAGAATACATTGTACACCTTGTTACATGAAATTTTCATGACATAAATTTTGTGATTAAAGTGTCATTAAAAAAAGTGTCGCAAAAATTTGCTGGCCACAAAAATTAAGTGACATTATCTGTCAGCTATAAATTAAATAATGCTATACAGTTGTGTATACCAGATAGTCATGTTACGTTTCTTCTATATTGCAGGGTCAAAGACAATATAAATATTTTGTTGTGCACAGTTCTGTTCATTTTGTTGGTTGTTGCCACACCAAGTGCGGCCAAAACATGTGCAAATGCAGTAGTTACTTCAATCACGCTTCTCTCAGTGAATCTGGCATACATGTACAATGTAGCTCAGCTGTAATACACGGTAGCAGTAACTTACACAATACAGTAGTTGACAGAGCAATACTACACTGTATACAGGCCATGGCTTCAATGTCTGTTGAAGTTGAGACTTCTTGAATTGCTTGTCAAGCTCAAAGATCATATTCATTCACAAAAACTTACATTGTCTGGAGTTTTCAGAGACCAACTTCTGTCCAGCCAGTACCAGGCTCCTGATGGCCTCTCTGATCTGCTGGACACTGGAAACCAAATCTGGCAATGGCACACCATCTCTTTGTGCATGCCTCATTCAGTAAAATCAGTTGTGATACCTTGAGATATTAAAACAATTAATGAATTAAGGAAACAAGCTGATGTCAGTCATTACACGCTCAGTTCTACAGTACCACGTACCATATAAACAGGTTTTGTGAAACATGTGGTTTAAATTTGTTTTGATTTGAACTTTTTTAAAAATTATTTAACAATAATCTGAAACAAACTAAGAAAATAAAAAGCAAACTGCGTTTGCCAAAATTTCAAAATATGCTTTCCATGAAATGACTTCTTCTTGTCCACACCTTAGAATTATACTGCCAAATAACACAATTGAAGAGCCAAAGGCATAACTGACCTACGCGACATGTACTGTACATGTCAGTTAGAGGATTTTTAACTAATGCCTGATGATCAAAATCTAACTATGGAAAATTTTCTGTAAAAGATTTTTAATTGTAGTAGAACTACCAGGCCAGGTTCATCAGATGTGACAGGCCAGATCCAGTGGGAGGGGGGATGTGTGCATTTTTGTGGAAATCTTTGCCTCTATACATGTACAGACTTTGAACCTCTCTAATATGGACACCGAACGGAGGGACCAAAGTGTCCGTATTAGAGAGGTGTTCATATTATAGAGGTCATGCAGTAGAACCCCACAAACTCTCCAAGGGAAACAAACAAAAAATTGAGATAGCGGCCGGGAGTTCACGTAGGCCGATAGTAAATGACTGAAAAAGAAGGGCAAGGGGAATGGGTTTGAGTTCGAGATATAGTGGGGAGTTCAAGTTAACCGAGTTCAAGTTAGCGGGGTTCTACTGCATGTATGTCTCATGTCACTTTAAAGGCTCCACTGATGTAAGTAATCTTGATGATAAATTGCAATAACATGTAGATAAACTGATTGAAAACAAATGCTTCTTTTATGGTATGGACAATTCTACAAACAGGAAATTGTATTGAATATGAACTGTCATCACTGGGAGTTTCAATTAATTTTAAGAAAAGTGGTTAAGTTTCTATGACAAGTTTTTCATATGACAAGTTTTTCTTGCTCGTGTGGATAAACAACAAATTTCATTTGACAAGTTTTTCCTTGACAAATTTTCTTTGTAACAACAATAATATTGTACAGCGGATTATCGTCTTTAATAGGAATCCAGGTCGCGAGCAACAAGATAAGGCCGCTGGGCACCAGAGATTCCTTGTCAAGTTTTCCTTGTTGCACATCCACACGAACAAGTTACGCAACTTGGCAATTTTTCCTTGACAAGTGTCCTTGTTCAAAAACTGGCACGCTTGTTTTTGAACAAGGACACTTGTCAAGGAAAAAAATTGCCAAATTTCACCTTTCCACACGAGCAAGGAAAACTTGTCAAGGAAAACTTGCTTGTGTGGAAGGGGCTTTAGAGAGTGTCTGTATTATAGAGGTTTTCTTTATAGAGACTATATGGGCATTTGCCGGGACAATGGGAACTGTCCGTAATCAGAGGTGTCCGTATTAGAGAGGTGTCCGTAGGAAAGGTTTGACTGTACCAGGACATGTTCAGCTGCATTTTGCAACCCTATTTTAGACTAGACACCAAAAATCCCTCACCTATCCCAGACCCACCTAAAAATAGTATTTTTATTTTGACAGGATTTTTGCAAGTTAAATTTGTAGAAGTTAAATGTAGATGTTTATATTTTCTGAGCTTACCCTTAAAATAGCGCCATGAAAACAAGGGAAGCCGCTTCAAATACGAACTTACAGGCCACTCAAAACTTTCAAATCAAAATTTTTTGAGCTTAGCGTAAGGCAAATAAATTAGTCAACATAACCTGAGCAGCGATTGGAGCCAAAACCAACTCAACCGATTTAGTCTGAACAAGAGATGACAACAGCTTGGCAGACATTATTACTGGGAGCTATGTTAATACCATCCACACTTTCTAAACTGAAGCCCACTGTACTGCCATGTTTAGATAATCACAAAACAGACGCCAACTTCCATGGCCAAAAGTTGATATTTTGGTTGATGATGTTTTCGATGCCAAGAAGAATTGAGCGAGGCTTGGGGATAGTAAGCTAGTACGTCATATAGCGCGTAATGGACTTTCCCTCCGTTTTGCACACACAGCTCATCAAACTTTCGCGTTTTTCACAAAAATTTATTTCGGTTCTACTGGTAGCAGGTGATAGACGGAGAGAGCGGCGAAAATCTAGCCTACGGAAAGACCAGAATCGTTTCATGTAGACTACGTACGAACAAATTATATATGGGGCAAATAAACTTGAACTTAAGTTGAACTTAAGTTCCAAAGTGACCCGGAGACACAACATTGCAAGTTACATAACGTGATGGTCTTGCGAAAACTAAACTGCTGGCCAACGTAATGCAGGCAACAACAATGTCGGCAACAAGATCGTCTGAGATGGGTAAGTCAACAAATTGCTTATTTATTGCATTGGTATTCGTTCTTTACCATTCTGTTGTAGTGTACTAGCTTCTAAATGCATAAAGGAAGCTTAGAGGAATTTTCTAAGTGTTTTCAACATTGTTGTGGACGTCATTTTAGCTACAGATCTGAATGTATGATTGAGTCGACCTCGTGCCTCCAACAGTGCAAACATACTTAACTTTTCGACTTCATCTATGCTGGTCATTTGAAATATCTTGATCCCATTTTATTGATTTTCATGGTAACATAGTTTCACATCCAAGTTTTAACCCAACATACAGGTAGTACAGTATAGACCGTTTTCACCAAAATAACAATTCAAGATCTTCTTTTTCATAAAAAACATCAACAAACCATTAAGGTGGAAAGACAAAATTGCCCAAAATTTAACGTTGCAATTTTCGTTGTAACCAAGTTATTTGGAAAACAATATTTAGAAAATTACAGAACTTGGTGTGTGTCTGCCATTAAATTACAGGATTTTGAGTCTCATATGACTTGAAAACTTTTCAACTAAGTGGAGTGAATAATGATAGCTGCATACAAAGCAGCAAATTTGCGTGAAAGTCAAATACAGCTTCAATTTGTAAGGCAACAAAGGAAAAAGTAGAAGTAAAGAAAAAATGCTTTCATTTAGCGGTAATCTACATGTAAGTAAGATTTTTACTAAAACAATTTTAGATTATGAGCTCTCAATTTCTATAGATAGATAGAAAACTTTATTAACGTGTCAATGCCTTATACAGTACCGGTCAAATGTAAGTTGACAGTCTCGACTCGAAACTCAATCCTCGATCCTCGATCCTCGAAGTTCGAGGATCGAGTATCAAGGATCGAGTTTCGAGGATCGAGTTTCGAGGATCGAGTTACTCGAATAATTTTTCGAGTGACTTGAATAGGGATTTTGAGGAAACGATTTATTTCTCGAAACAGAACAATAACATAGAAACAATAGCGATTTTGCGCGGCTTCTTTTTATTCACGCAAGTGTGTTTCCTACTCACGTCCAAATTGTTGGTCGGGAGGGAAACTCAAACGAAACGTCTGAAGTACACTGACCTACATTCGCAGAAAAGTGTAAAAAATGGAATGCTGCATGAAATGCTATTTTCTGTGAATTTCGGCACCGCACGTACGCATCTCTCAATTTTTACGCGTAGATTAATATCTTGTCCAATGTAAATAAACCCGAAATAAACACATGATCGCCAACTATTTTGTCCTGGTTTTAGTTTTAGTTTAAAGTAAGCTGCTTTTCGTGAAATAAAAAGTTATTATTTTATTTCAATCTTTTGGTTTCTATTAATGAAACTGACTATGCATTAAAAATGTTTTAGAAGGAAATTTCCTTCGACCTGGCTTCACACGCACGTAATTAAATATGCAAGCCGGCGAGTGCAATCTGAGAACTTCGGTGAGACGTCACGTTCTAAGAAACAAATATGTATTCTGTCACGCATTGAACGTTGCATGTAAAGTCTTCGCATTCCATGAATGGAAACTTCCTTGTAAAGCGCTATGAAGAGAGGGATAATTTATCATGATATTATCACCGAAGAACTAAGTGGCCGAAGTTCGTTTGCGAGCGTGGCGAACTTCAACAAAAACTTTATTTTCCTGCTGGAGCGTGATGTCAAAGCGGTACGTAGAAGTGCGGCCTTTTCCCGGTCGTGTGAAAACTTAATTGAGCGAATTAAGCTCTTTGTTTTCTCGACTCGAAACTCGAAACTCGAAACTCGATACTCAAAGTTTTCGAGTTTCGAGAATCGAGGATCGAGGATCGAGTTTCGAGTGACTGTCAACTTACATTTGACCGGTACTGTAGCCTGGGAAAATCCCATACTAATTTGGGGACACAATACTATGCACAATACTATGCACAATACTATGTACAATACAAATGTAGTTGATTTGGCCTACATGTATGGCCTCATCAACTACCATCAGGGACCGCGCAGGGGGAGGGGCTGGGGAGCTTTAGCCCCCCCACTTTTCTAAAAAAAATTAATAATAATAAAAATTTCCAAAAGTAATTTCACTAGTTAAAAGTTTTTTTAGCAGTAGTTGTATCTTGCGTTTTATAGAGAAACGTTTTTATGGCAACATTTTATCGCCATAGATACTTTAAACTGAGAATTATACACAGCTCTTGACATCGCAGGACACGGGAGTCCTGCGTGATAACCAACAGGAGTCCTGCGTGATAACCAACAGAGAAGCACACATGGTAAAATGAGCATAATTAACAAAGGCTTCTGGCTGTTGGAAAGAAAATATCTACAAAAATCTCTGATTGCTTTTCGAAAAATGGACATCTATCAAAGACCGGATAATAAATGTTGATTGTTGTATTAAAACAGTCGCTTTTTAAGTGCTGAAAGTTGGTAATTTGCACCACGCTTATCAATTTTAGATGCATTTCCAGCCATTTCAGAGTACTTAAATTCACAATTTTCCCGGGGGTGCATGCCCCCGGAGCATTAGCCCCCCCGGGCCCTGACCATGTGATAGAAATCTCGAGCTCATAATCTAAAATTATTGTTAAATATTATTGTCCAACAACTTGTTTCAATGTTGGCAAGTAAAACACGATCAAATAAAACATAAACATCATAAGCATGCATCCTCGCAGACATGATATGACATCCTTTGTTTTAACAAAGTGATTGATATTGTTCTTTTTGGGGGAGGTGGGGGGCTTATTTCACTTGTGGTTCTCTTCTGACTTCATGCATTGATCATTGAAGAAAATAGTCGAGAAGCTGTGAACAGTCTAACTATTAACTAACCATTAACCACTGTGTCTTCGTTACATAGATACAGTAGATTGCTTCCAAATATAGTTGAAACATGTCAATGTTCATATACATGTACATACATCGTAATTAATTGTCAGTGCTTGCTACATGTATGTTTCCACTAAGAGAGATAGACAGTGGTGATGCTTGCTACATGTACATGTACATATTTCTTACTTGCAGACAGGAATAAAAAGGCATTTATTGAGCGGTTTGCGCAGTCAGTAGCATACCATGGTCCATCCCTGATAACAATGACAAAAGATGAACAAGGTGACGGAGAAGGTTCAGCTACAGACTTCCTGTATTGCAATACAGAGGGCAATTTGGGCATGAACTACTTCAGAAATAGGCTTCAAGTAAGTACACTGTACAATTCATGTACATATATATCTTATTAACCAAGCATGATGCCCGTACTTGGAGAATATCGG
>MU826826.1:3323444-3404344 GCA_029204205.1 Desmophyllum pertusum
TTTTTTTTTTTTTTTTTTCTGCAAACCGATCTAATGACGCATGGGGGTCGCCGACCTAGATCCAGAGAAACAGATAATAATCTACGGAATGTCAAATTAGGCTACGACAGTCGATGATGCATACAAGATTTACGAATGAACTTTATAATTTTAGAACTTTAACACGTAACGATGCTTAATATTTTGTTTACGTGTAATCCATGATTATGAGCTGCCCCCTTCGAAGCTATCCGTATATCGGGATACTCTTTTTGAGCTAAAGCTATATAAGTTCCCGCTTTTAGCATTTATTAATAGGACTTGTTCTCCATCACGCTTGAACCGGTTCTGCCAAAAACTTTTTCTATTCCATTCGTCTATATAGTTCGTGCGCGAACGCTTCCCTACAAAAAAAGACCCTCGTTGTCCGGATCTGTTATAAATTTGGCCGCGCGTATGGCCGTTAACCTCTTGTCAATGGAACATAATTATTTTTGTGTTTCAAACGCAATGATGAAACGCTGTTTCTTCGTTGAAACGCTTCAGTTTGAAAACTATTTATTTTAATTTATTTATTATCTACTCATTTAGTCACACGCGCACGCGACGAGGGGGTAGCAGTCAGAGAAGAAAGTATTGCTGAGGGACCAAATAATTTTTGTATGCTAGCGTTGAATTTACAACTCTTTGAAAATCTTTCGGAGCTTCAGTTGTTGAAAGGCTGATATGCAATGTTATTTTTAGAGTCCGTTATGTCAGCGCGAATGCTGCTGTGTAAACAAAGATATAGGCATAGGTAGCAAGCCGATTCCTGTTACGAAACGAAGAGCTTTTTCCGCGATCGAAGAGCTTTTTCTGCATTTGGCCGCGCGAAAATTGGGCCCACACCCACCCGAGCGACTTTTTTGCTCTCGCCCCAATTTTAGCGAGGCCAAAATGCAGCAGAAAAAAAGCTATTCGCAACTCGCGGAAACAAGCTCTTCGTTAAGTACAGGGAAACGCTTGCTACGCAGGCTAAACAAAGATATTAAACCAGTAATGACGACAATCAGAAGAGTATGAGTGATGAGTGATTTGAAGAATTTTGTTAGGTCTAGGCATGAATGCTGCGCAATGCTGTTGTGACAAAGATCAAGAAAGCCGCGTGCTGGATTTGCAGAAAATAATTAATATCACAACGCGCTTAATCGGGGAGTCTGGACGTTGGGAACATCGTGACAAAATGATATTAGCAAAAATGGATCATATTTAGATCTACTATTGTTAAGTTGCTGGTTAAATTTCTTTTCGAGAAACGAGGAATGATTTTAATATGAAAATATCTTCTTGATAAAAATTAAACGAACGAACCTTATCTGCCTTGAGTTTGTATAGCGAAAGATAAGAATTCATCTCATTTGAGCACAGTTTCCGTTGTTTTAAGAAAACAGTGGGTGATTGTATTCAAATTAGCTTGGGTTTCTGCAAGTCTTGTTAGATGCTACTGATCAAAATGACACTGAAGGGAAATTAAAACTGAACAGAGTTTGTTGTCACGCCAACTGCAGAAGTCGGCGAGCTAGTTTACGAGAGCAAAGTGTTGCTAAAAGTTGACCTAATAAATTTGTTTACGTTAAACGTGAATCGTGCAGTGTACTGTATATACCCAGGTGCAGTTAGCTAGGATATGAGCAGAGTCAACGTCACGCGGCGAAGGAGCGAAGCCGGGAGAGGGGGGCGGGGGGCGGGGGGGGTTTTTGTTGGCGGGGAGGGGGGGGGGGGGCGGTACTTCCCCTTCCCCCCCCAAAAAAAATGTGGGTGAGGGGTGTGCCGCTGGACTATAAAACCCCTTAACCTGTACCGACTACAAAACGCTAATTTTGCGACCCTGTTCCAGACTAAATGTTAAAAAAGATACCCTGTTTCCAGGACGATTTTTAACGATTTTTTTCTAACCCAAAAGGCTAAACTAGTAAGCAGCAGTTGTAAAGCTTCTTTAAATTCAAAATGGATTAATGACAAACAATTGCAAGAAACTTGATGTGACATGTAATTTACAATTTACGGACAAATGTATCTATCGATTGACAGGATTTTGCTGCGGCCTTTCTATTTCGCTCTTCTGTGACCTCTGGCTCTGTTCGGTCCATTTTTATCCAATATTGACACACATGCTGAGCCCTTTTGCAGTTCATTATTGGGGTACCCAGTCTTCTTTCATTTTGAGATCCTGGGGATTAAAATTCCGTATGAGGGTTTTAGGTCGAATTTATCGTTAACGTTAAATTCAGCTTATAGAATCTCAAGATCTGGTCCAAAATTTAATATGTCACCCAGCAAATCTACAAATGGCGGACCTTCGATGTTATCTTCGTTGATTCAGGCTTCATTTCCAGACTACACCAGTTAGCGAATTAGAGCTTTTCATTCACTTTATTGACAGCCATCGGTCCACGGACGCACCTGTCGCATCCCTCGCCCTACGGGCCGGATTATTTTAGTGTGGTTAGCCAAAGCAAGAGATGTTGCCTTAGGGCCTAGGGTTATCAAATGCAATACACCAAAGAAAAAAATAACAAAACCAACAAAGTTGCTGCACTATCCTTCAACGGCGACAACTCGGAGAACGAAGTCTTGACCTATATTATCAATTGAGAGGTCTGGTGAGAGTTAACGAAAGCCATTGGCGTGGGAATGTTTATATCTAGTATGTCTAGTATACATGTTATAAAGGGATGATGTGGATTCATGACTGCTGGGTAGAGAAAAATATAACTTACTGATTGAAATCGTTAGAGTCCCTAACCCATTTCGTTTAATCGGCTCATGGGCTACATGTATGCGCATTCTCTGAGTAAAAAAAAATGCAGTAGCCATGAGCACGCCTCGCGGGCCTATTTTAATGGCTGCTGCGCGCGCAGCAGCCAGTTATTGCCATCGTCGAAGCATTCTTAACATTCCTGCGTAAGACTTTTTGTGTAACAATTGAATTCCTGCGAAGACAAATGGTATTGTTCGATTGAAAGGTTGGTATGACAACTGTCAGGGACTTTCGCTTCATTGACGGTGGTGTCACGAGAGAAATTGCGTTGCAAAATAAATATTAAAGACAAGTTTACATGGGAGGTGTAGACAACTACGAGCAGGATCGCGTTTGAGCCACAGTCTGGAAGCTTTTGTCGCAAAGGCGCTGGTCATTTTTCACGCTTTGAGGGGAAAAGCCGCGATAATCTAAGGCGGCGAGCTTGTTTACTGGAGCAGAGTATTGCTGAATGACCTGTAATTGCCTTTTGAAAATCATTCACTGTTGTTAAAAGGCGGATGAAACAGTATCATCACATGTACAATTAGTTTTTCAAAACGTACGAGCAATTGATTAAAAAGATAAATGAAATTTTACAGCTAGGTAAAAGGTTGTCGTGTGACCTGATATTCGTTTAAGCTTGTCTTGGCATGGCTAGGCTACGACAGACTCATTAAGTCTCACATGCGAGGGGTGAAGTCGCGACAAGAAGATGGCGGGCCACTAGTTTACGAGAGGAAAGTATTGCTTTAATAGTGACCAAATATTTTGGAATCAGTGGTGCTGTGTCAGTTTTTGACTTTTTAAATATTTGAAAATCGTTAACGAAAGGTTGATGGTGCAAGTTATTAGTATGAGGACTGATTTTGAGAATTTTGCTATGTCACCGCGAATGGTGCTGTATAAACAAAAATATTACATGTTTTTTGCTGATGGGCCACGAGACTTTCGCGTTGGGCATCGTGACAAAAATTATAGGCTTTTAATTTCAAGACGAGGAATGATTATCTTCTAAAATTGTAAACGAACTTGTCTGCTTCAGTGGTTTGTGAGAAATTTCGAGAACCATTAAGAATGTAGACGAAAGATAAGATTCATCCAATTAATGAGCACTATTTCCGTTGTTTTGTAAAGAAAACAGTGGGTGATTGTAATTGTATTCAAAGAAGGGTATGTTTTCAAGTTTTGTTTATTACTGGTGAAAATGACACGATAGTAAAGTGAACAGAGTTTGTGGTCCGCGAGAAGGTTCGCGAAGTCGGCGAGCTATTGTAGTTTAAGAGAGCAGGGTATTGCTTAGTGCCCGATAATATTATTTTATGTTGATGTGAATCGTCCTGTGTAGAATGTACTGTAATATAAGTATTTTTTATAGTACCCTGGGTGAGAGTTTTTTTTTACTCTGCGCAAACTGTGAACGGCAAGCCGCAACGACAAAACCCGCGGAGTAAAAAGAAAACTATTTTTGTTCGTGGCCTCAGCGCTCCTCTTCAAGGGAAAAACCCCTCTGGCACCCGGGCCGTATTGTTGTAGTTTTGTATTCGAACAGTTTGATGTCTGTCCAGCACAATTTCCCTGTTTACGAGAATTTGGACTAGAGGAAGGCTTCATCAGAGTTTGCTATTGTAGATCTTGGAAGAACTTGGACTTAGGTTAAAAACAACAGACTCATTTGCTGTGTCGAGGAAAGATAACTCTGAACATACCACAACCTCCCCGGAGGGGGGATTACGCCCTGAAATTTTTGGTAGGGGTGTGCGGCCTGCTTCTTGAAACCGTTAACCTATTTCAGACCAAAATATGTGATTTTCCATACCCTATGTCAAACCTATCAAATTAGTACACAGGTCTAATACATGACTTCAGCTACCCAGGAATGGGTTCCATTTTGCGCAAACATTTGTGGCATGAAAAGGGCTTCAAATTTCCCGATGTTAATGGGGAAAAAAATAGTTTTCGGTCTAAAAAGCCAAACCAAATTCCAGGCCAAAGGGCACAAAACATACCCTATTTCAGACCAAAATGGTCAAAATCTATATCCTATTTCAGACAAAAACGGCTCAAAAATCGTACCATTCGGGGCCCGCGCATACCTATATAGCTTATATAAGGGAGTACCCCCCTCCCCCCCCCCCTCCCGACCACAACTTACTGATTTCATTGTTTTGTAGAATTCTGCTTTTCGTTAAAGAAAACAACATGTCACTTAATTATGAGATCAATTTCCGCCCGCGATTGTCAAGTCTTTGTCATGTCAATGATAGATACCGATTTGGCCGTTCCATGGTCATGAAAGAGTTGAGTTACATATACATATATAATAACTTTATTTATACTCGAACAAATTAGGCTTATTAGGCTACTAGCTAATCGCTAATGAGTTGAGTTGTTTATCGAATGTTCAAAAAGCTAAAACATGTACGGACACGGTTGATATAAGATAAGAACAGCCTTAATTGCGACGTGCTTGTCTTCATATTGATAAGAAAAGAACTGAGATAAACGAAAATAGTTTTTTAGAACTGTGACCTTATAGTCACGAAAGGCAACGTAACAATTGTAGGTCAAATACAAGAGACGGAGTTTAGGGTGGCCGTGAAGTAGAACAGAACTTCAAAGCAAGAGATGTTTGGCGTTAGCCGGGGTTATCAAATACAATACACCAAAGAAAAAGAGAAAAAGCCAGCAAATAAAGTTGCTACATCGCACAGGTAATCAATCTAGTCAATGCACGTGGCAAAACATGTAGTGCCGGGGTTAGCGTGACAAATTCAAATGCAAAGTGTGTGCTCGTTCCATGTTCATACATTATATTTACATGTCTCTAGCTTAAGCCAGCTACCACCTGTAGTTTGTTTGTAATTCACGAAATTCAAGTTGTTTATTTCGCGTTTACAACTTGTTAATATACAAATAAACATTGCGTTTCAAGTCTACCTGCGTTTCCCATTTGAATTGCCATGAAATTTCATGACGTCACCTGCTGCCATAGAAGCACGCAAACCCGTTCCCAGGTTCTTACGTAAAACTTCCCGCTTGCCAGAGAGCCAGAGAGAGGAGGATCGGAAGAGAAACGGGTTTGCCTTGGTTATTTGTCTTTTGGTTCCTATTAACGAATTATGTCTATGCATTTACAGTCCGTACTGCGCAATGTCGGCCCTACAATATTTTCAGTCTCAAACGAAGGAATGTAAATACTATCCAAAATAAAAATTCCTCATTATTAACGCCAGATAGAAGAACCTCGACGAAGTGTAACAAGTAAATCAACAAAATCAAAACAAAAATGAAAACAAACCCTGAGGCTGCGCAATACGGACTGTAAATAATCTTTGATGCCGGAGAAAATGTATTTAAATTTCCCCGACACAGGCTTTACTTCGCGCAAATATTTGCTTTGAGCTACAAATTAATTTTTTTCAATAAAATAAACACATACTGTAATATAATTATACAGTGGATTGGGATATCATTTCTCTCATCACAAGAAACTAACTAATAACTAAGTAAATTTATTTTTGATGAACGAAAACTACTTAACCCCAAGTGCAGGCTTTATAATTGATACCCGAGTCATCATGACAGAACAACAATGCTTCATAAGTAACTCAGCTTAATATTATTCGCTATGCGCATTCTCCGAGTAAAAACCGCAGTAGCCATTTGAGTACGCGTCGCGGACCTATTTTTTCAAGTTCGCCGTTCGCAATTCTCCATCCTCGGCCATCCTCGGCCATCCTACCATACATACATACATACATACATACATGGTTTATTTGGTAAAGCAGGTTTATACAGTAGGCAAGACATAAGTCTGATGTGGACCTGCACTAATTACAAATGATTAAATAAACTATGGAATAAATAAAGATATAAAGATCATAAGTAAATAATTAATATGGTACATCTATGTGTAATGGGTCATGTGTTTAAAAAATAGCCTGCGTGCAGACGTCTCCTATTTGAAGCCACGCCGTGAAGCAAGGAAACAGGACACGTCTGCACTCAGGCTATGTACTACAACCATCTCATTGTACCTGTTTGGTTATTATCACCTCTTTGGTGTCTTTCTACCTTAGTAAACTATTATTTGAGGCTTTGCGAAAAACATCTTGGCGCCAAATTATAGGTACATGTTCTAAAGGAACGTGCAGGTGTTTATATCTCACTGACACCAATAGAAAAATGCTCCCTTTACTCCTCGGCGAACAATGCTCCTCAGATTGTTTATCGCTTTTTGCAGTACTTCCGTAGCGATTTGCTTTGGCTTTGGGAAAACTATTCGAAAGTGAAATTGCTACTCAAGCATTTGCGAAACAAAGCTAAATCGATGATGTAGCTTCTGGCCAATCAAATCTCAACAACAAGTTTGGGGGATTCCCCTACACAACCTCGCCAGTTCCCAAGAAGTAAAACAAACTGGTTTGATGCGTCATTTCTGGCTAAACATCACACAGACGAGCAACTTTACCTTTCAAGAGAGATATTTTCTCTACTATGGCTGATCAACCTCGTGAAAATGCTGTGCCCAGCAGGAAAATAATGGCTTTGGACCACTTTCCAAGCCTCGCGGAAGATATGCCACTATCACGTCCGTAGTTGTGGTCATTCTTTCTGGGGTTGTACTCGTGTTCGCGGTGAGGAAGAAAGAAGCGAGGAAGGAATTCATTTTCTGGTCTTTGCAGTGGCCCTCCTTACGATAAGTTTAGTTCTTGGGGAACTTAGTACGAAGGATGTGTCTAATAACTGAAGAATTTCAGCACCAGCAAACGCGATATCAAGGAAAATGGAAGGATGTTTTTCGATTCCACTTTCGCTTTCGGATCATATCTCAGCGGCATTGTAATCGTCGGAGTTGGTTCTGTTCTGATCGTGTGCTTTGCTTTGTACGAAAATACGAAGCCTTCCTCGCCCAGATTACGCCATCTTGTTTGCACTGAACTGTTTCTTGATGCCGCAGTTGATGTTCCTGGTTGGTCTTCGAGAGCTTTCTGCTGCAGAAACATCGGAGTTAAACGAAAGATAAAAAAACAAGAATGTCGCTGATGGGCTTGCCTGGAGCTACTACTTCGGTTACTTGAAGTTTGTGCTTCCAGAAACTGGAAAACCAGATCGGATTATCTGAACAATTTCGTTTTAAGATTACAGAGAAAAAGCTTTTCATCTTGCTGCCAAAAACGTGCTACACGTATGATGACATCGTGGACGCAGATTCCAGGGTGAAATTTGTAGATCATCTCCCCGAGCTTAAAAAGAGCAGGGGTGGGATAAAGCTGCGATCCTACAAGAATGCAGTACACCGTGTTGAGATTCCGCGCCCCAGACGGAAAGATAGACGAATACCACTTTGTGTTGGAGTATCGCCACCCCTCTAATGTCCCTGTACGACATGTCTGTGGATACAAAGGCTTCCTTGACTGCCTCAAGAGCGGGATCATCAGGTAACATTGTTTCCTTTAACGGTACATTTTCCTGTTGTTGTGATCCTTCAACGGGGTCACAAAACAGGGTTACTTTGGACCCCCCCCCCCCCACCCCCCCCCCCGCCCCCGAAAACTCTCCCAAGGGGTACTCAACCCAAGTTTGACTAGGGTGCCGTGCCGCCCAGGCTGTCAAACCCCGACCCTGTTTATGACAAACGATTTCACACTTGCCCTACCCTGTTTATTTGAGTATTTGATTCCTTACAGTGATCTGTTAACTGTTGTCGACATTGATATCGTCAGACGCAAGGATGTTGGGGAAAATATTTCCTGATAACTGAAGGGCACCCATGTCTATGTCAACATTATGTCGAGTCAAAAGCCCATACCCTTGTTTATGAATCTAGGTCCAAAACCCTATTGGGTGGCACATCCCCATACAGGCCAGGCCCGTAGACAGGATTTTGAATGGGGGGGTACGTTTGAGTGGCAAAGTTGGGGTCGTACGAGTGCCGAAGGCGCGAGCTACTAGGGGGTCCGGGGGCATGGCCCCCCGGGAAATTTTGAAAGATTAGGTTGTCTGAGACTGCATTTCGTGCGTTTTGAAGGCAGTATGATATGAAACCAGGCAGCCAAAAGCAAACGTAAAAACATGAATATTTCTGGAACTGTTCAGTTAAAGAAAATACAGATGAAAGAATACTAAAAATACATAATGCGGACCTTCGATTAAAGACATTTTTAAGCCAAAGGAGTGAATATTTGGATGAAAATGACTCGCTTGATGTTGTCTTTGTTGATGAAGACGATATAATTATTGTAAACACGTTCAAAGCTGCGATTGTTTGTGGACCTCCACAGCCTGTGGGGGAGGGGGGGTGCAGATGCACCCATCGCACCCCCCCTCCCTACGGGACTACAGGTTACATATGGGAATACTCCTCCCCTTGGGGGACTCCTAATTTTAAACCCAAAAGGTACAACAATCACCCCTGTCACTTTTATTTGGAAGTCCTTAACATGCAAATTTCAGCTGAGCCAAAGCCAAATGAATTTAGTCCATGTGGAAATAAATTGGCAATTAAGTGACAGTGGGTCTTGGAATCTCAGAAATTATTTAGGAAAGGTTGCAATCTTGAAAGGGTGTCAATGCCCGGGGGGTGGTGGGGGGTGGTGGGGGTGGTGGGGGGTACTCTGGATTAAAGTGATGGGGAGGTGCGAATGGGGACATAAATAATAATTATTAAAAAACCCCAAAATCCCTAGGGCTTGAAGCGAAACCCCAAAAAATCCCCTGAACCAAAATTAAAGCCAAAAAAATCCTCTGCTGCATTTTCGAACCCTAAAAATACCATGATAATAACAAGAACAACAGTACAAATTGAATGTTCGTGTTTGTTTATATTCATCATACTAACTGCAATAAACTTTCCCAAATCTTAAGTAGTCATTCTTACAGACACCCAAATTTTAGAAGAATAAAACTACTTCAGTTCAAACAGGAACATCATGAAACAAAGTATTAGGCTACGGTATATTTACAACTCTTAAATAATCATGAGTGGCACTTTTCGAACTCTTTTTACCACAAACCAATAATATTGTTTTGATTACTACCAAAAAAATCCCTGCTAAATTAAAATCAAATTACCCCAAAAAATACTTGCCAAAATTTTCTTGCCCCCAAAATCCCAAATCATGAATTTCAAACCCCCAAAAACCCTTCGCTTGTCCCCGTCACTTTAAATCCGGAGTACCCCCTGGGTGTCAACGTCTCATCAAGTCTTGAATTTTAGCGAATAATTTTCTTTTTTGGTCCCTAATAGCAATTTGCGCCCAATCCGTCTTCAAATACAGATAAATATATCATGAATAACTGGAAGAGCAACCAAGTAACAAATTAAATTTCTGACGAGTAGAAAACTCACATACAGGCAGACATGGTATTAGCTTGTGGGCGGTTAAAAGTTGCTATCAAAGATTGAAACCGTTTTTCCCTTATACTTAAAGGTGGTGCTGTTTATCCGAAAACTGAAAGAAATTCTGGATGGTTGCCCTGGCTGTAAAGGGAAGTATGAATTAGTGCCTATTTCAGGAGATTCCGAGAATAACAAAATAGCGGATGTTTTGATGGGGATCCACAAGGCTGCAAACATGGAGGTCATAGAGGAGGATGCATAGTCAACAGAACAGCATCGTTTTTGTAAACCAAGGCGAGGACAAGAATTTGGGTCTGCATGTGAACGTTGAATAAGGGGAGGGAGAAAACATTAATTTTTTGCGTGTATATTCGACTCCCGACTTGTACAGAGTACGTAAATTTGGTTTGTCTCAATTGGTATTGTTTAAGCAGGACAAAACTGTTGAGACACTGAACTTAATTTGGTGGGGATCCACAAGGCTGCAAGCGTAGAGGTGGATGCTGACTGAGAGGAGTAACAGAACAGCACTGTTACAAACCAAGGCAAGGACTAGATGTTTGGAAACAGTAAATGTTATAATAGCTAAGCAGCAGTAATAATATTGATTTGAAAGTTGTATTTCCTGAATTTGACCTGTTGGTGTCTTTAGTTACAGTGAAAAACTACCGTATTGTATATTCTTCAGAGATTGCAATGCATTTCAGATCTGTAATCACTACATTGCATGCATCTCTGGTTTTAGAAATCCAGTGATAATCATCTAAATTTTAGCTGAATTTAGTAAATGGTTTGAGCCTTAGTATCAGTAGTTTGTCTAGTGTGATCGACGTACAGGTGAGTGTAGTCCTGAAAAGGACTGTTGTTGGTGGCGTGACAACTAGGTCACCGGCACAGATTTGACTAACAATAGATGGTCGATCGAAACTGACCAATCACAGTTTACAAACTTTACATGAGTCTTATCAGCCAATAACATCACAGCTAAACTAATCAATCAGTTTCTAGGACCACTCACTGAGACTTATAAATAACACCATTGACTGACTAACACATTTCACTTGACTCTGAAGACTTCCACACAGGTTAGAAACGTCTGAGTCACCAACAACAGTCCTTTTCAGGACTACAATCACCCGTATGATCATGCTAGACAAACTGTCTATAAATTACTGCACATAATAAGCCCCTTCCACACGAGCAAGTTTTCCTTGACAAGTTTTCACTTGACAATTTTTCCTTGCTCGTGTGGAAAGGGAAATTTGGCAATTTTTTCCTTGACAAGTGTCCTTGTTCCCTCTCCACACAAGCAAGGAAAAATTGTCAAGTGAAAACTTTTCAAGGAAAACTTGTGTCTAAACATTTTAATCTCCCCGGTCATTCTTTTGAAAACATGATTGTTTGCGGCCTTTCCCTTCATCAAGGCAACACTGAAAGTCGTAAAACTTCAGAACACAAATTTATCTTTCAAATCGGCACCTTGGCTCCCCATGGAATCAACGAACGCTTCTCGTTTAACTAACTAATTTATTCATGCATTCTCCGTTACCATGCTTCCTCCAATCACGGAACTCCTTATACTCTAATATATAAACACACACAACCCACAATCCTCCACTTTGCTCCGACGAAGGGCTAACGCTCGAAACGTCAGCTTTTAGAAATTCGCTACGGCGGTTAATTTACCTTTATCAACTCTGAGTTGATAATCAACATAGTGTTTAACATAGTATAGGCTTAACACATTGCCACCTAAACCGGCCAAGTCGAGACCACGGACTTGTACCACTTGTGACATCATCACTATTGACGCCAGAGGATGTCTTTGATATTCAACTGATAGAGTAGGAAAATGTCTAACAAAGCATGCCTATCCGAGCACGAAACGTTGAATTGGGCCAGAGATACAGTCGAACCCCGATTAAGCGGCCACCCTCGGGGAAATGGCAAGTGGCTGCTTAATAGGGGTTGGCCGCTTAATCGGGGTTTTATTTACAGTATTATACTGATATTGGGACTTTGATAGCTGGCCGCTTAATCGGGGTTGGCCGCTTAATAGGTGACCACTTAATCGGGGTTCGACTGTACACACAAAACAACTTGGAATTATAAAATGAGAGAAAAAGGAGAGAAAGAATGGCAAAAAAAAGAAGAAAAGAAATGAAAGCCTGAAGTGTGGCGAGTTTTTCACGCCCAAATTAACTATGTCCAAATTTTGATTTCTGTGCATGCCCAAGGAAAATATTGAGTTCATTGCTTCTAAGTAGAAGGGGATGTTAGTTTCTTTGTTGCAGATTAAGTCAATGGCATGGGTTAATATATTCTAAGAAAAATTAAACAATAGTGCATGTTGCTGTTTCTTTTTCTTTTCAAATCAGTACTAATAATAACTTACAAATAGGATGAGGTGTTAAGCTTAAAGTGAACACTGTTTGTAAGTTTTATACAAGAGTTAACTGTAACCCTGTTAGTTGTTACTGTAGTAAGCTGAGTCATAGCTGTAGTGTAGTTGAGTGGTACAGCAAAAAAACAAAACTGTATTCCCCTAAAAGAGGGTGAACATTATTGAAATCATTATACTGATCAAAACAATCTATGTATAATATATTGAAAGAAAAACTAAGAACAGACTAGTCTAGTTTGACTTTACTAGTTTTATTATTTGTCCCATTTCTTATTACAATTCTCTTATTAAATTTAAGTAGTATCAGTTATCGCTTAAAGCATTAAATTGTGTAACTCACTACAAAGTTTGAAGCTTTTTTGGTCTGAAATTGAAGCTGCTACAGTTTTGAAATACTACTATTCCTAGTGGCTCACAGAGCTTATCCTGGTTTCTGTAGCATGAAGCGACCAGGAGTATTGCTACTCCCCTGGATGGGATGCTAGCCCATCGCAGGTTACCCTCCAGCATATTGTCGCCAGGATCCATTTATACTCCTGGGCCTGTTGTTCATCAAAGGATGGATAACGCTATCCACCGGATAAATCACTATCCAGTGGATAGCGTAGTTTGTTTTGTTAACACTTATCCACTGGATAGAAATGACATTTCCTGTTGTACTGTAGAGATGAAGGTATGCAAACTTCATCTTGTGAGTGCTAACTTTTCTCCAAGTTTAAAGTCAAAATCGGTCTGTATTCATAGAAAATATTAATTTTTAGTAATGGAAATTTGATTCAATAGACCGTTTTCATTATGACGTCACACGCGCAAAGGTTGCTGGTACTTGTAGTAAAGCCTGCGCGTTTACGCGCGAACCTCGCAGGCTCTTCGCTGGCATTCTCGTCCCCAGAGGCCACGATCCTTTTGGTCAGCACCAAGAATCGAGACCTCTGGCCGGAACCAATTTGTTGAACATGCGCAGAGTACTCGTTCTATATTCTCAGCCAATCAGATTTGTCAGATTTGACGGTAGTCCGCGATTCGCGGACTTCCGGTTACTCTGCGCATGCTCAACAAATTGGTTCCGGCCAGAGGTCTCGATTCTTGGTGCTGACCAAAAGGATCGTGGCCTCTGGGGACGAGAATGCTTCGCTGGCAACTGAATGAAATCTTCACAATGGTTCGTAGTTTGACTTTTTTGACTGCAGTTGTTTGTCAAGAATGTATGGAAATCGGGTGACAGCTTTGGAAAACAATAGCTGAGCACTGAATTTCAGTGTTTTCGTCAAGAACTTCAGTGTTTTCAGCGTACAGTTATTCGTGTTTACGGCGACTAAAATTCATTCATGGAAGCCAAGGAAGTTTCACTTCGCATTGTTTTTAAATAACAACATAAGCTTGAAGCTTACAACCGTACAGCTTTACCATGCAGCAAAGAGGAAAGAGATTGTTCTTATGGACGGTCGGTATAACAGAGAAACTCAAATCCAATTGGAGAAATTATTCTTCAAACGCGTTTGTATTGTCCGGTTGAACTGGATTTTCAGCTGAACCGATGCCGAATTCTTCACGACGTACGCGAAGTAGGTAAATAAAATTTACTCAAGCTTACTTGTTGTGTGTCTTCAATCGTAAGTTGTATTTTATTTTAGCGAATTAACCTTGAACTTGCAGTAACAGTTGTTAGCTCTTTTTCTTGTTCTGGTCGTGTCAATTTTAGTTTTAGTACGAGCGAGCGAAATTAAGCTTATTTGAGTTTAGTGTGAGCGAGCGAAATTATTTTTACATCTAATTTTTTTTACTTGTCGATCATTGAAAGGCAACCTTCTCAGGTTTTTACTTGCGTAAACATTAGCTCCCCATGTCATGAAAAGGTGAAAGCAATGTGTCACTTTCACAAATTAGCCGCGCTGCTCGCCGGAAATTTATGAAAACTTTGCGTGAAAACACGCGTGTAACAAGGCGTAGTACGCGACACTTTCATGGGCGACACTTTCATGCAAGATTATCCTCCCATCTTTCAAGCTTTTGGATGCGATTTCCACTTATGGAAGGTCCTCTACACTTTAACCATCGACTAAGTTGTTCACAATGAAAATTATTTGGCTCAGTTTTGTCTTTAAACGAAGCATGTTTCCTTTACCACGTTCAAGCCACGTTCATAGTTTATATTTCGCGCAGAACCTCGCGCGAGGCTCGCGATCTTTACTACAACTACCCGAATCCTTTGCGCGCATGACGTCATAATGAAAACGGTCTATTCCTTATTTCAAACTTCCACTCAAATAAAGAGTCCCATTATTCAAATTGTGGAAGACGGGGTCGAGCAGTTCAGATTTGAGCGCTTGCCGGGGTCACTCACTGGTTGTGTTCTTGGGTAAGGCACTTTCCTCTCACAGTGCCTCTCTCCACCCAGGCCCCGGTTGTTCAAAGCATGGATGACGCTATCGACCGGATAAATCACTATTTGATCACCTAGACCACAAACTATAGTTTGGCCAGGCTTGACCGCCGAGACCCCCTCAGGAGTCCCTGTCAAAATTAAATCACCTTTCTCAAGTGTCATAGTCTGACTGATATAACTTATAAGATAAGGAATCTTGAAGATCAGATCTCGAGTGTTTCCATCTTGTTTCAATTTACCATCAACCTTCAGCCAAAGATGAACATTATCAGGCTTTGGAATCTCCGCCTTAGGGATAAATTTGCTGATGGGCAATGCAGTATCAAAACCTTTAGCAAACGTCCACGGGTAGCCAAGTTTCTTGGCTACACTTTGAATATCTCTAGCAGTCATGTCGAGAGCAAGAGCATATCCCCCAACATGATCCATTGCATTTGACTCTGAAATGGCCACCCCTGTTTTACCGATCACAACACCAAGTTCAACTTCATGATGAAGCTGTTCACAGCCAGGTGGAAGCTACAGGAGTGAAAAAACAAACAATGTCACTGACATATGGCTTGAGTAAGACAACCAAGATTCAGGCAAAGAAGGTTGTGGAAGGGACCTTTGCCCTGAAAGGAGAATAAAATTAATATTAGCTGATGCAGCCTCGCTGGTTCTTAATTTCGGCGTGTGTTTTTTGTCACTGATTCACCCCATACCTCCATTCGGCGTAGCTCCACTCCACCAACCCCTACGAGGAGACCATTAGGGCAGGGTGTTGTTGTTCAATGTTGAGCAGAGCCGATTGAATATTGTGTAAAAACAGAGGTCTATAACTAGAGGTTTCCATCTAGCATTGCGCGCGGCCCATCAGATTCGCAGTTAGGCTATTTTTAGACATTTTTCGCGCGAAACCAGCAGTCAATCACGCACCATGCCTGACAAAAATGGACAATTTTTGTTCAAGACGGTTTGTTCGTCGATTGAAAAGATGGCTAAAATCACTAAGTAAAAAGCCTTGGCCCTTCTAAATCAAACAAAAGTTAATTCCACTAAATAATGCACGAAGTTTGAAACGAAATATTTAATGGGAAATGCCTGTAAAATGTACAACTAATGCGACTGAAAGAGCTCTAAAGGCAGCCTGAAATTAATTTACGAGAAGATCAGACAATTAAGCTTAATTCGTCCAAAGAATGAAAACCTGTTTACAACACAAGTTTAAGCTTAGTCTATTCAGTATTGTTACCTTGTATTTCGAAGAGGCTTGTCAATTCCAGCTGAATTAGGATCAGATATATAAAGCGCTTATTATAAGCTTACGGCAGTTCGTCAAGCGTTCGTGACAGTCAATCATTCAAAGATCACTTCACAGTGAAATTCTCTTCGAAGACCACTCTCTTTCTTTTCATCCATGTAGATATTGAGGATTTCCTTTGTTCTTTTACTTCAATGAACTTGATTTTAAGCTCAGACGTTCGTTAATTCTGTAGTCGTGCAAGTTTTGCCCGCCGTATACATGTAAACAAGTGAAACCTTCGGCTGCGTATAGCTGTCCGTTCAACTTGTAAAATGAATATAATGTTCAGCTCCACAATTATTTCGAATCTTCCCATGTTAAGCTAAACCATCTGCACAATTTTCCAGAATATACGAAACTTTGGAGAGATTGAGCGAAGATTAATCCGCGGAGAAAACTTTGTCTTGCTTTCTTTTCATTCAATTTGCCAACTGGACACCGCGCCGGAAGTTTTGCCGCCGAATTCATACAAATCATGCTTCATTTAGACCTGAAAAATCACTCAGTCGATTTATAGTTTTACAAAAAGTATACCGAAGCTTGACCAAAATTTGGTGAAGTATTTAAACAATTATTACATTCTGCTGTGTAGGCTCGATTTCCGCCGCTATCTCGAGTCCGGTCTTGTTCCTCCCCGAGAAGAACGGCTGGACGCGTGAGCGAACAGCCGTGTCTGTGACGTAATCAAAAAAAGTAATTTATGTAACGCTACTCCGGCTCGTGACATTCATTTATTTTCTATTATCTCTTATATTTTCGAAAGAAAAGGATCTGATCAGAAATATTCCGCGAAGGATGTTGATTTCTCGCCTTTATTGTGAAGCTATATGACTGAAAACCCGGGATGAAAAATATTACAAGATGTAACATGTGAAACATGACCAGTGCGTGACAAGAAACAATGTTTTGATGCAATTTCGCCAGAGACGTCGCGTTCTGGCACCACACGATTTTACATCAAATCCTAGATAAAATTCATCACACAAGTTTACCGACTGTTTTATGAATTGTATAGTACATGTAGAATGTCCAAATGGATCTCATTAGTTGCCTTGTGCGGTTGTAGTGGCTTCGCTCCCCGGCTTTATAGCGCGAACTTTCCGTGATGTATTTCCTTGGTGCGGATGAAAAATCCATCCTGTCGGTTGAATTACAAAGACATCATGCCCATTAATTGACATTAACGATTCCTATTGCATATATCTTCGAGAGTTTCAAGGCTAAATGTCTCTTGAAGACGATCGATCGCCGGTCCAAACAACTGCTTTGCATCCGTGAAAGATAATTTATGCCTGCTCGATTCGTGCAGGCACGTTTCTCATTGGTGGAAATTAACAATGCCAAGCTCACGACTCCAGCCGTGCCTTCGGGGGATGAGCGTGGGCTCATTTTCCCGAACAGCGGCTGGTAATCGAGCCTATCTGCTGTGACGCTTTTTGCTTTTCCTTGGCCGGCAAAGTTTCAGCCTTTGAGTAGCGCTCGCATATCATTAAAAATGGTTCAACGTGATTGGCTGCTGGTTTCGCGCGAAAAATGTCTAAAAATAGCCTAACTGCGAATCTGATGGGCCAAGACCCAATACCAGAGATGGAAACCTCTAGTTATAGACCTCTGGTAAAAATCTATCTGATAGCTGTACTTTGGCCTGTATAGATTAGTTCATTTCTGTGACTCCTTGTAAGCGAAAGCATTACGCTACAATCAACTTGCTAATAAGACTGCTCACAGACTACCCTGGGTGCCAGAGGCTTTTCTTGCGCCGCTCGCCGGGGCGTCGTCGGCCTTCGGCCGACTTCGGATCTCGACGCGACGGAGAAATAAACCTCTGGTACCCAGGGTACTCACAGACAAGAGAATATTAGAAATGAAGTAATTCTCCTAACTTACAAAGAGACATATTTATGTCAGCAAGTGCAGATAATTTAAATCCTGAAGATTTCCAGTACGTACTGTGCATGCTCAGGGTTTGTTTTCATTTTTGTTTTGAATTTGTTGATACGTTTTGGAATAACGGCAAGGTTCTTCTATTCGTTATTATTGTTTGGCAAGGATATCTGGCGTTAATAATGAAGAAAAATGTAAGTTTGTACAACAATTTATATTTTCGCTAGTGTTTACATTCCTTTGTATGCGACTCATAAACATTGCAGGCGGAGATTGCGCGGTACGGACTGTAAATCATCTTTACAGCAGATTTCAGTGCTGTGTGTAGACCCCGGTTTTTTCGAACATGATCCGCCCGCTATGATTCGCCCGTCATGATTCGACCGAGAGGTTACCAAGCAGTAAGACGAATGATGAAAGTTTTGCACGAAGACCCACGCTGGCGGGTGATTTATCATCAATATTTGTACGGAAGTTCTATAAAGGAAACTACGGAGCCCAGTTAGTGCCATTTACTCTTCCTCATCAAATTTCCTTTCATGACGTATATTTTTCTGGAACGACCTCTAAATTATTTGGCACGACTTCAACTTTTGGAACTACTTCTTTTTTTTTTTGAACGATTTCAATTTTTGGCACGACTTTTTTTTGACACGACTTTTTTTTGGCACGACTTTTTTTGGCACGACTTTTTTTTTGGCACGACTTTTTTTTTGGCACGACTTTTTTTTGGCACGACTTTTTTGGGGGCACGACTTTTTTTGACACGACTCTTTTTTGGCACGACTTTTTTTGGCACGACTTTTATTTTGGCACGACTTTTTTTGGCACGACTTTTATTTTGGCACGACTTTTTTTGGCACGACTTTATTTTGGCACGACTTTTTTTGGCACGACTTTTTTTTGGCACGACTTTTTCTCCGCTCATTTTGTAAAACCGCTGACAATTTATAAACAGGCGAGGGCAGCAAAGTCAAAATGGCGGCGACAACAAGGCTCTCGCGGTTGGTGGTTTTATTAAGTTTGGTTTTCGTGGCATTTATAACGGTGTGTGCAGGGGTTCTACCGCCTTATTTTCCTGCCTTGAACAACGATCATGTAGAACGTGACGACCTAATCGAACGTTACTTCCGTACTGGACTTGGTTACGACGAGATCTTGCTGTTTTTGGGTTTGCTGCATGGTATTACTTTAAGTATACGCCAGCTAAAGCGAATATTGAGATCTCGCGGTCTTACAAGGAGAGCTAATCGCAGCGATCCACGACAGGTTTGTCGGGCCATTGAGGAGGAATTACTTGGCAGTGGCAGTATTATTGGATACAGGCAGATGACTCAGAGGCTTGTAGTAAACTACGGGCTTGTTGTTGACAAGGAAACAGTGAGAGAATTATTGAAGATACTAGATCCCGATGGTGTTGCTGCAAGATCTAAACATAGACTCCGGAGAAGACAGTACATAACAAAAGGTCCAAATCACCTGTGGCATATTGATGGGTATGACAAGTTGAAACCATTCGGTTTTTGTGTACACGGTGCCATTGACGGTTACAGCCGGCGCATTATGTGGTTAGAGGTTGGCCCTTCTAACAACGACCCCTCTATCATAGCTCAGTACTTCGTTGATTGTGTCCGGCAAATCGGCGGAACTCCCAGGATGATACGAGCGGATGGTGGAACAGAGAACGTCAATGTTGCAGGTCTACAGCGCTTCTTTAGGCGTGATGGGAATGACACAATGGCTGGAGATAAAAGTTTCCTATATGGCAAATCAGTCACGAATCAACGTATTGAGGCTTGGTGGGGTATTCTTAGGAGGGGCTGCTCAGACTGGTGGATCCGTTTTTTCAAAGACATGAGAGACTGCGGCCTATACTGTGATGACGATGTGGTGCAAGTGGAATGTCTCAAATTTTGTTTCATGCCTGTGATTCGCCACGAGCTCCACAAAGTAGCTGTATTGTGGAATTTGCATAAGATAAGGCCATCAACCAATGAAGAGTCACCGAGTGGTCGACCTGACATGCTCTATTTTGTACCAGAGGTTACTGGGGGAGAAGACCTCAAGGAACATGTAGACTTAGATGAGGTCGATGTTGCAGAAGAAAATTGCTGCTATAGGTCTCCAGAGAGTGGTTGCGTTGACGAGTTTACTCAATTAGCATTGATTATAATGCAAGAGCAAAATCTTAATATGGCCGAGACAGCTGAGGAAGCAGTCACCTTATATTCAACCTTGCTCGAGTGCATCGACGAGCTACTCTAACAGTATACGAAGTTTCAAGTCGCACTCATTTGGATCGCGAAAAGTGGACGAAATATTGTCATTTGTAAGGGAGGGTTGTCTTGGGGGGTATAACTATGGCGGTTGACGGAAAAAACCATTTGTAAATTTAAAGGAATCCCCCCTCATTTTGACGGTTAAAACTTTAGGCAGTTGACGGCTGATGTTGAACCCCATTGAGACCCTCCGGCTTTTGATGTACGATCCGTCTGCTTTTCTTTAGTCACGGCCCGACCCGTTAAAATTTGCCTTGAAGGGCATGAAAGAGGTTGAACCGAGCCGCTCTCTATTTGTATAGGTAATCGCATGGGGCCGAGTAAAATTAAGGATTAATATCACGCGTGTTTTCAGAAATTTGCAAATTCTGAAAACACAAGTGATATTAATCCTTAATTTTACGAGGATTCGTGCGATTACTTGTTAATAACATAAAGGGCCAAATTAGTGTGATTAAGACATCGGGTGGTCTTCGGCAATCTTCGGGAGACTATCGGAAATATTTGTTAACCTTCCGATCACGTTCGAAAATCTTCGGAAGACTTCGGCTGATTTTCGGAAATCTTCGGAAGGGTTCGGGTCATCTTCGGAAATCTTCGGTAGCCTTCGGGTGAACTTTGCACTCTTCGGAAGTCCTCGGGCAATGTTCGGAAATCTTCGGAGTAATTTTGCCCCGGGCAAACCAAAATTAACGAAAAATGCCCTCTGTCTTAACCAATCAGAATTCAGTAATTTTGCCCTCTATGTTATTAGACTATAAATTCGAGAAGGTCACACGCGGTGCCCCGTAAGAGAATGTATATAATTCGTATAGTCCTACGCGAACTGAAATGGGCAAACGTTTTTCAGTTATTGTCATTTCAATAATCTGATATTTAATTTATCTCGAACAAATCAGAACAAACTTTACTACCTTGAAGTCTCGTGTTATGTTGTAGAAAACAGCATTCTTTTCCGGCTTCCCTAAGCTGAATAAAACTTTGTTCTGTCCTGTTCCTTAGTGTCAGTTAAGTTAGCCGTTACTCCAGCTTTGCAGCCCTTGATGGCAGCGATGCCAGTATTGTGATTTAATTACCATTGTTTGTTGTGTGGTTTGCACTGAATCACGGTGTTCGTTTTTAGTTTTTATGAACTGAAGTTGATCAATAAAGTATCTTGGATTTCAATTTTATACACTTCCAATGGAATTTTATTTATTTACATGTATTTGTTATCTTTATTATTTCATGGCGTACCTGGAAACTAGCTTACAGTCACTGTATTTTAAAGCTAAGGCTCGGACCAAACGTCGAACTTCTCACGAGTCGAACTAATTTACAGTTTAGATCGTTCCCAATTAGTTCGACTCATGAAAAGATCGACGTTTCCCAAACGCGATCTGCAGTTCTCATTCTTCAGACGGAAAGAACGTGTTGATCGATCCAAATAAAATTAGTCAACTAAATTGAGACAAACGTGGGCTGAATGTCGTTAGACTCATGAGAAGTTCGACGTTTGGCCCAAGCCTACGCGTCCCACTGACCACATTTAATCAGAGGATAAATATGAAAACTAGGAAAGCTAATACTACGCAAGGATGAGCGCCACGCAATGATTAGTTGATTGATTGATTGATTGACTGACTGATTGACTGACTGACTGACTGACTGATTGACTGACTGACTGACTGACTGATTGATTGACTGACTGACTGACTGATTGATCGATTGACTGACTGATCGATTGACTGACTGACTGATTGATTGATTGACTGATTGACTGACTGATTGATTGATTGATTGATTGATTGATTGATTGATTGATTGATTGATTGATTGATTGATTGATTGATTGTAGGAGGTCGAGGGCGCGGGCGGGCGTTACACGTTTAATAACGGCAAACGATGAAATGTAATTCATCTTCTGTCCTTTTGCGACCTGTTACAACAGTTAAAAGCTGCACAAGAGGCCGCATTATGGACTCGAAACATCGAACGAAGGCACACCAAAACTGTGTTTAAATCACACAGCGCTTCCCGCCAATTCAGGTTGGACTATTTGACGTCACGATTATGCGGCCAGGTTGCTGAGTAGTATTTAAAATGGAGTCGAATTTTCGATACTTTGAAGGCAAATTTCGCGAGGTTATGAGGGTCTTTGGAACTTCAAACTACGGTCAGTAATTCATCTTCATATATACTTTTTAATGGTAGTGAGAAAAAAAAGCGCTTTCTGGAGTGACCTTCTCCTTTAAAAAACGGCATTTCTCAGCTAACATTTCAATTTGTGGCCAATTCTCAGCTATCAGTTAACACCATCCAGACCCTCTACGTAATGAAAAATAAACGAACGATACAAATGAAACTGAACAAGCTTTAATAAAAATGGTACAAAAATTTTGCTTCTCAGTTATCTTTGGTTGCTGTAATAAACATCGTTGTCTTATATAATCTACAGGAAACCCGAGGATAATATTTGCATATAAATGGAGGGCTTTAGAAGAGTTTGCCGATTGGTTTTCGAACGGCAAATTTAAGCCTGGTTTTAATATGTCGGGAAAATCCCAGACCATCGGGGATTTTGGTATTTCCCGACCCTCCCAGACATTCCCGCCTTATGAACACACGACGAGGTAGATGTCTCCCATTGTCACCCTGAGTCGGGAATGTCTCGGACGGTCGGGAAGTAACAAAATCCCCGATGGTTTGGGATTTTCTCGACACATGAAAACCAGGCTTTAGAGCAATGAAAAAAGCGAAATTAATAAATAAAAATGATGAAACATTACATGCTGTTGTTTGCACGCAATTTGGAGCTATTTTAGGTCTATTTGCTTTCAGTTACCATGTAGGTCTATTGTTAGGTCTATTTACTGTACCGTGTATTTTAAAATAGCTCCAGATTGCGTGCAAATACATTTTATATGCAAATATTGTGCTTGTTTTTCCCGTGTACAATCAAGAAGTAACAATTAATAAAGGTTCAACTACCAAACTGTTCTAAACAAGAAAAACAATTAGATCCACCAGTCAACCTGGCCTAACTGTAACAAACATCAACGTAATCCTATAGACTAATTTATAGAATCAAAGGAAAGAAAAAAACCCTAATACAGTTGAACCTCGCTATCTCAAACACCCCGCTATCTCGAACTCAAACCCATTCCCCTTGCCCTTGTTTTTCAGTCATTTACTATCGGCTATCAGGCTCGAACTCCCCGCTATCTCGAACTGTTTTTCGTTCCCCTTGAGTGTTCGAGATAGTGGGGTTCAACTGTAGCTCAAACACAAACACCAATTGCTTTCGTTAACTGCACGGTAAACTAAACTAAACAATCATTCATAACACAGATAAAATGTCTCGTGCATGTAATATATGAAAAATCATTATACGAGCTGGCAATTTTGTTCTAATGCGGAATCCTTCTGGAAAAGTGTAACAACTTGGCTAAAACATTGAAAAATTATTCCAGACAAATACTCCATAGAAAGTACTTTTTGCGCTTGGGCTGACAGCGGATTCTTCAATACACTACTGCCTGCAAAATTAATTTGTCTCCTTCGGGCTACACCTCGTTTGACAGGCTTCTTGCGATACATAGAATCTATCTACAATATAGAGGCAAAAGCAGGTATCGATCTACCAAAGAAATGGACAGTTGTTTCTGCTTTTATCAAACAAGTTTAGTAATGTTGTGATGTTGAGACAAAGTTTAAAGAATTCAAACTCGTCTTTGCACTAAAAGTTTTTCCCTCTTTGTAAAACTGTAATATTGTAGTGTAAATTTATTTTTAATGGGGCTATGTCATGCTATTTTCAGAAATTCTGTTACACACAAACTAGTCTTGAAATAGATTGAAATCAATAAATAATGGTTTCAAACCTTATACAAACACAAATACTAGGAAGCCGGATCGCGCAAAAGTAACTTGAAAAACGACGGCCCGACGTTTTTCAAGTTTGAGTCCATTTGTATGAAACAAGTGGTAAATAATACTTATAAATCATCTGTGTTTGTTATGTACATGCAAGTGAGATTCAATCTTTTAATTAATATTTCATTCACATGTTTGAGTTTAGAGCTCGTACAAAATAATACAGGGAAGTATAGCAAAAAATAACGTGACATAACCCCTTTAATGTAATGTCTTGTTAAGGTAGCCCGATCCTATTTATTGGCGCGTTGGTTACATTTGAGTCGCGCTTTTTAACAGTAAAGATTAACCGATTTTTGAAAAAAAGTTTGAATATTAAGAAAATGTTATTTATATTTTTGTGGGAGTAAAAACGTTTGAGATATTAGCATGTTTTTAAGATCTCATTTTTACAAAAAATGCGCATAATTCTGAAATCCGACGACATACTTTTTGCACACTTCATCAAATAAACCTCAGAGCTCTCAAGTTAGTTTCATGACAATCATAACCGTGCAACTCGCTGCACAAAATGCTGGTTAAATTAAATTTTGTGCAGCGAGAGAGCTATGAGGCTTATTTGATGAAGTATGGAAAAAATCTGTCGTCGGATTTCAAAATTATGAGCATTTTTTGTGAAAGTAAGATTTAGAAAATATGCTGATATCTCAGAGGTTTTTACTCCCCCAAAAAATAAATAACATTTTCTTAAAAGTCAAACATTTTCCATTTAGTACGCCAAAAATCAAAGAAATTGGCTAAATATTTTCTGCCAAGAAGCGCGACTAAAAAATGTAACCAAAGCTCCAATAAATAGGATCGGGCCATCTTAGTCTAAGCGTGAATATTAAATGAAGTTATCTTATTAAAAAAAACTAAAACGAATCATGCAAAATGCACCGGGGAAAGATAAACATACTGAAGACCATTTTCCTAAAATGGTATTAACCAGTGCCAAATCCTCGTCCATTTCTTATTCCGAATGTCATGTCAGCTTTGAAGCTTTCATACGTTGCATGTACCACTGGTAGGCGCAGCGTGCATGAGCAAGTGTTTGCTGTGGGAAACCTTGACTGTCCCCATCTTTCCGACTCGTGTAGAAATTCAATGCCTGGGGATATCCTGCGCGGTGGTAAGACTTTGCAACCCGTTGCAAAGAACAGGATGTCACTCAGAGCTATGGAGTCGTCATCTTCTTCAACATCTTGTAGATAGTCACGCCAACGGGAGAGGACCAGGCTTTCCGTGACCGCTTTGGTTGAGCCTAGTGGACTTGTTGTAACTGTGAATAAGCTTTCCATGATTTCTGAATTAATCTCTTCGGTCTCATTACAAAATACTGGTCGAAAGGCATCAGGATGGGCCTTGACAGCTTCAAGAACTCCAAGTGCGGAGAGGCCTTTTTTAAAGCTCTCCAGAGCTGGCTGGGCTCGTCCTAGGACAAACCATTGTGTGGTTGAATCTACAATCTTCGTAATGTCATCCAATACTCGTACTGGCGCTAGGGTCCCTGCGAGATCAAGAATGGTAGGCAAGTTCCCTTCGTTTATGTGTCGTGTGGCTTCCTCTGGACTGTCAGAATCCAGGAGCGTTTGCAGGGATAACTGCAGCTCGATGTCATAAACATCTTGTACTGGAACAGCCATGTTTGACGGGTCATTGATGAGGGCTTGAAACATTACTGGTGAAAGGAACTTTGGCCCAGGCCCCCCATGTACGATTGACATGGCAGTAATTATGCCTGCTGAGTAGTAATCTTCATCTACAAGGCATTTAGACTGAAATGATACAAATTTACAGTTCTCCCGTCCACTGAACAACTGGGAGTCGTGCAAATACTGGAGAGCTAGAGTGAAGAACTCTCTCATGGGTCCACCCAAATCAACTGCTCCTTCGCTTACACCAGCATCGTCTGTGAATTTCACTGAAACTTTGTTCTCTGGGGAAAATGATTTACGCGACAATGCCCGCTTGGCTCCCTCCCATAGGAAATTGCGCGAGATGTTAAATTTTGATATGCAGCTACCATTGATCACTTTGGCCAATTCACCAAGTATCTCGGTGATCTCTATGTTCTGAGGACTAACTGTAGCAGGTTGATTCTGAAGGCCTTCAACACTATCCTCGTCTATTTCGCTATCAGAAAATGAGGCATCTCTACTTGTACCAGGTGTACTTGAAGTGTAGATAAGGGAGGCGTAGTAGTTGTCCAATTGTTCCATGTCCACTGGGATTACCGGTCTGAAGAAAGAAATAGAGTATAACATGTCAAAGTATAGGTCTAAAGAAAATTGTAAAGTATTGTCAATCTTGTGGATGTGACTGACATGGACATGACATCAACTACTAGGGGGCTGCTTTGGCCATGTCGTGTACCGAGTACCGCAATTTGCAGGTATAAAATTTACATTTAATTACTATTAAGTAATTCCCCCTCCAACCCGGGATAGGTTCTTTCAGATAACCTCATTAAGCCTGTACAGATCTCTCTTATCAGTGTGCCAGCGCATGATGTCACGCACCACTATAGACAGTGCTTTACTTTGAACATTACAACAAGAACAATTTATCCGCTGAATTCCCATACAACTCATATCTTTTCGCTGAACAAGTCAAAATAAATCTCAAGTTTCAAATGATTGGGTGGGGGTGGGGGCAGGAGACTCCCCCTGCTTATATACCCTTTTAACTAAAACACAAAAACACTTACTGCGAGGCCTCTCCTCCGTTCCTTCTTTCGCCATAAGCTTCCTTGTTTGTTTCAAGGTCAGGCAATGTTGCTGTACTGTCATATGCTGGCAATCTTGTGGCTATGACTGACATGGACACCGCATCACTAAAAAAAGGTATGGGTTAATTAAAGCAACATATTGGTGGTTTTCATCAAGGTTACAAAAACTGTTTGCTTGCATGAACAACACCAGAAAATTAACAGGTAAAAGAGCAGCCAGAAATAAACGTTTTGTCCAAATTATAGCTTTGTAGCGTTTTTCATAACCGAATTATTACCAAACGAATTTTTAGAAAATTACAGTATTATTTTAGTATGCCGTCGCCATGTTTGTGTCCTTCAGAGGGGCACAAATATGTCCGCCATAAAATTGCACAAGAAGTAGAGTAGATTCTACCGTCAATATCATTAGCTTTCACTTCAAATCTGTTTAGACATCACTTCTAAATTATTATCGTCTAAAAATTTAAAAAAAGACATAAAAATATCCGTTTTTGTGACAGCTCAGAAACATGTTCATCCGGGACTTCACAAATTTCAAAATGCTTTATTTCAAAAACGAAGCACTGGATCAATACCAAACTTTGCATAGAAATTAATGATTTTCATGTCTAGAATATATAAAAATAATAATATTGCTTTGCAGGATTGACAGTTTAGATTTTGATGACGTCAGATGAAAAAAAAGAATAGGTTTAAGTCTGTTCCAGGAGCCAAGTGGCTCATCAGTGTCGGTACCTAACTCCGGTTTCTGTAGCAGGAAGTGACTACGAGTATTGCTTCTTCCCCTGGGTGGGATGCTAGTCCATTGCAGTTAACCCCCCAGCATATTTTTAGGTTGCCCACACAGTTCGCCGGTACCCATTTACACTCCTGGGTGAAGAGAGGCATTGTGAGAGGGAAAGTGTCTTGCACAAGAAAACAACACAACAACCCCGGCCACAGCTCAAACCCAGACCACTCGATCCAGAGTCCGATGTGCTAACACTATTAGGCCACCACGTCTCCCACTAAAAAAGTACCAAAAGTTAATTTCCGGTACGTGGAAGCAACCTAAGTTTTTATAATATGTGCTGTGTCACCTTTTGGAGAACACTGTTGAACAGTGTTTTTTGCATTTTCACAGCCCAATCGGAGAGTGGGGGGACAGGAGAGTCTCCCTGCTTATACACCCTTTTTATTAAAATATGGAAACACTTACTGCGAGGCCTCTCCTTCGTTCCTTCTTTCACTATCAGCTTCCTTATTTGTTTCAAGGTCAGGCAACGTTGCTGTACTGCAAATGCTGGTATCTCCAAACCCCTGAAAATGAATCTCATTGTCTGACTCAGACATAGGAGGGGTCTGTGAAGCCCTTACCATAGAAATGGTACATCTGTCAGATATTTCACTACTTGGTAGCAGAATTTCACCAAAAGGATCACAAAGTGTGAAGTTCTCTGTGTCTGGACTGAATGATCCTGCCCAATCATAAACGGCTGACATTTTAGCATCGGATGGAAACCGTCGTGAACACATACCCCTTGTAAGGTGTCTGACCTTCACAGTAGCAAAATTGGCATCTGGCTCAGGAATAATTCTAGCAGCTCTAGCATGCTGAATCCTTACCTTGCGTTCAATTTCAGTGGCCTCGTATTCCAGTTGGATCCTTTTTTGCTTGTCTGCATTGAAGGACTCTTGGAATGCTGAATCCTGTTCCAACACCAGAGCCTGTCTTTCCTCAGTTGAGCCAATCAATGCTGAATCCTGTTCCAACACCAGAGCCTGTCTTTCTTCAGTTGAGCCAATCAATGCTGCATCCTTTTCTACATTGCCAAAGTCTATCATCGGCAAGGGATCCACTTTGTCATCTCCTTCACTACTGTAGTCATAAATTTTTTGGGATCGCAGATACAGTCTCACATTCTTTACTTTATGGGCTTCAATGTAGTTTTTAATGCTGAAGGGAAGTTCACTCCCAGCAACATTGACAGTTACTCCAATTTTGTCATTCTTGAAGTTGGCTAAATCGAAGGCCATTTCCTCTTCTTTTCCAAAAATGGACATTCCATTTGGAAAAAAAGAGTTTTACATGTTTTCAACAACTCCCACTTGGTGGTTGATAATGGTAATTCTACTTGCCGGCATCCTCCTCCCTTCACAAGTGGAACAAGGACATAGGCATCGTTCTCCTCCTTAAAATGCTTCCATCCCAGCTCCACCTTTTTAGTTTTCTCTTTTTCTGGTTTTCCAGAGGGGTGGCTGGTTTTCCGGGAGGGTTGGCTGCGTTGTGTAGGTAGTGACTTTTTTCCTTTCTTTTTTGACCAAAAAGCTTCAAGAAGTCTTCTTTTCTTGCTTTTACTATCTTCCTCTTCCTCTGATTGACTAGTGGAGCTGCAAAAACCTCTAAGACTCAATCTGTCTCCAGCTGTCAGCAGGCCCATGTCCTTGAGTAACTCATCATCAGCATTCAAAATTGCAGAGACATCCAACTGAAAAACAGAGTGCAATATTAAATTTCAACAGCATACTCATATCCAGGAGCTGCATATTTCCCCCTACAAATTGTGACCAGCAAATGATGTTTAAGAACGTTCGTGCCCAATTCTTCCAAGTTCAGATTTTTTTAAACTTTTGCTACAGTTAGATAATGACCAACTCATGTCAGAAAGGCAAACAAATTGGTTTTCAATTGGTAGAAAGGGTTTAAAACATCAAAATAAAAAAAGTTCAGCGACACCTTAATCGTAATAGTATAGTAGGCATACCTGAACCTAGACCTCTCATTTGAAACTCTCAATGAGTAACAATTTGCATAAGTTCTATCTTAGACCAGTCACATACCATAAAGTTCCAAAAGTAACGACCCCCCGAAACTAGCAACCCCCCAAAAGTAACGTCTAAACTTTGTGGCTGCTACTTGATCCTGAAAGTATGAAATAGCGTCAAGAAAGGAGTTAACCAGGCTCCCAGGTGGGGAGAGGGGGGGGGAATCTGCCCGCCGGGAGTTTGACCGTTAATAACTTTTTTAATATTGAAGTAAAAGCCACCAAACTTTTTGACTTTTCCTAAAATTTATCTGGGAACAATTTGTTATGACATGTCATTGTTCATGGAACTTGCTGTTACCATGGCAACCATATTTTGACAGACATGTTTTCCCAAATTTAGAATTTTCATGTTTTTTTTAGGAAAAAAATAACTTTCTGGCAATAAATTTTACCTTTTTTGATCATTTTAGCATTCTTTTATTGGTTTTGTTTACTTTGGGTCATTTTTGGAGTTTTTTTGGCGTTTTGGAAAAATCCAGAAATCCAAGATGGTGGATCCAAGATGGCGACTGTTTAGAAACAATGATGTAATTTCTACGTCATATGATGTCACCATGTCGTGTAACATACATCAAAAGAAACATTGTTGGACGTACTATATATATTGTTGTAGCTTCAATAATCTTGCTTGAAGAAACAGAGGGGAGCCGAATCTCCCCCCCCCCCCCACCCCCGGTTGGAAAAGACCAAAAAAAGCCCGGTCTGAATAGGGTAAAGGGTCTAAAAAAAACTGAGAGAAAACTTGAACAACTTGTCACAACCACTACCGACGAATTCCCTCTCGTTTTTCAACAACAATATTGCTTTTACGATTTTCTGTTTTTTTATTTTGGAACAAAAATATCGCACATGCTTTATGTAACAATTTTTGTTACCCGAAAGTAACGAACCCCTGAAAGTAACGACCCCCCTAAAGTAGCGAGCCCCAAAGGCTGCTAATTCCGAAAGTAATATTGAGGGTAGTTACTTTTGGAACTTTACGGTACATGTATATGTAGGAATAAAGAAATAGTGATGAGTGTTAGGGGTGGTCATTCTAATCGCACATGCATGTAGTAGAGGGTACAAATTATACGCTGTCAATGAGAAGTTAAGTCATGATGCCCCATTGGCACTATTAGGGCTTCACTACTTCTTGTCTGCTGCATTAAATACTTCACAAAATTCTCAGATCACCCGAAAAATTTTCTTGACATGCAAGCAAAATATCTCGCAAATAAAACACATGCTCAGGGTGCATGGGTATTGCAATAATGGTCTATCAACAACAAAAACTAAAAACTTTGCTTTACTGTTCTTTTGTTGTATTCCTTCACTTTTTTGTACATTCCAGTAATGAAATAAACTGCACAAACAGTGTCCACTGGTACTTCTCTTAAGTTCTCTATCAAAACTCTTGTTGTGTCAGTATATGAACTGTTGGGAGATGGGGATAAATTTATTATAGGGTACTCATGCAAGTAAGACAATCCATTCAAATTGCAGCATTTTATAAATAGAAGAGGGCAATTGCTGGAATGAGTGCTCTAAATTAAATCACCCCGTACTCTATAAAAACATACCTTTTCACGCTGAAATCTTTCAATGACTTCTTCAGAAATTCCACGCAGTCTCAAAAAGTTACAAACCTGTGAATTTGTGCAATTTTGCTAAATTAGTTCAAAACAACTTAACTGTATTTTCTCACTAAAGGTAGACAGTATTTACTCAATTTGGAAAAGTATGCATGTGATATTTATTGACATAAGAAATTAGAAGAAACTAAATCACTCAAATAACATGAACATCAAGGAAATATTTTCAGTATCTTCAAATAAACATTGTCAACAAAACAATAGGTGTAATAAAAACAATGCTGCTGTCAATGCAAATAAACTTTCTCAATAAATATTAACTTTAGTGAAGACCAACCCAGCAATTATTATTTTGCTTTTGGAAAAATTATGCTTTTTACTTCCAATATTAGGTGCAATAATTGCACATAATATTGGAAGTAAAAGCATAATTTTTGTGCCAGCAACCATCTGGGGTGGGGACCCCAACATTTGGACTTACATATCAACAAATCTCTTGTTGTAATCCTGAAAACCCTCTTATTACAAATGTGATCTAATCCCCCAACTCCATCATGCCCCCTCCAATGGCCACTGATAAGTACATAATGTAAGCCTTTTTGATTACCTGGCGTATCCAATTGAACATCCGGAAATCTAACTAAATCAATTATATAGTTTGATTATCGATGCCAATTGAACAAAATGTTGTTGTTTGATAAACCTCTAAGTGCTCTAACTATATACTATTTGGAGTAAATTTTATTCAATGGATGTCATTTCTCCACTCCATAAAGTCATCCACTATTTAAACAAGTGACACCAGAATGAAATATCTATCATAAAGGCATGAATTAAGCTTATAAATGTTCATATCATACTTCAATAATAATTAAGCTTATACAATGTTATTCTTTATAATTTCTGCCGAATTGCAGAAATCGTTCTGAGAGGCAGTCAAATGTAGTAAAAAATCGTCAAACAATGAAAATTGAAAATTGAACACGGCTATAGAAGTGTCTTATTAATTAATACTTTTTCCAGGTGAAACCCAGAGAGTTTTCGGTTGGTGTCCACGTCACAAAGCAGGATCCACAGAAAACGTAAAGACAGTTTGTAATGAATGTCTTAAATTAACGATTTAAAGCTCACTTCTAGCCTCACCTTTTCGATCGTGTCCGCAAAATCAGCCTTCTCCGCCATCTTGTTTACCATGCGTACAATGAGCCCGCGCCTTCTCAGTGGTCTCCCCTCGTGAACGAGGCCAAAGTAGTGCCCAGGACGACCCCCGCAAAAAAAGTCATGCCCGCAAAAAAGTCGTGCCCCCCCAAAAAGTTGTGCCCCCCAAAAAAGTCGTGCCAAGAAAAAGTCGTGCCAAGAAAAAGTCGTGCCAAGAAAAAGTCGTGCCAAGAAAAAGTCGTGCCAAGAAAAAGTCGTGCCCAAGAAAAAGTCGTTCCAAAAAAAACAATTAAGTAGTTCCAAAAAGTTGAAGTCGTGCCCCAAAAAACAAAGTCGTGCCTAATAATTTAGAGGTCGTTCCAGAAAAATATAAGTCATGAAAGGAAATTTGACGAGGAAGAGTAAATGGCACTAACTGGGCTCCGTAGGAAACAGCTAGATGTCTTTTTACAAGTACCAGCTTTGTATCAAATATTCACAGGTTGTATGGGGAGCGTAGCGAGATAAACCGGCAAAGAAGAAGAGGAAGGCAAAGAATCTTGTCTAGTAAGCGGAAGTTTGAACATGTTGAATGTTTATTGTATTTTATATCGAGTGACATGTACAAGTTGTTGAAAGTCAAACATTTCTTTATATGATACTTGAATAGATAGAGAAAACAAAACTCTGGAGGCAATGCATGATAAGGAATAAGCCGGAACTGTTTATAGACGAGTATCAAGACTGGTTTCACACAGTTACACGGGTTAGCAACTGATTGCAACTATTGTATTGGGCCATTCCATTTTATATCCGCACCCCCCCTATTGAGGGATTTCCTGTAAGACCCCTTTGGATAAAACATTTCAGAGACGCCAATACCCCCCCCCCCCCCCTCCCCCCGGGAAATCTGTGCATTACCATGGAAACATGTGAAGAACAAAGAAAAAATGCCATTAACCCCCTTGGAAATTTGATATCCAAGACCCCCTCCCTCCCCCTAGGATTTCCTTATCCCTCAATAGGGGGGGTGCGGATATTAAATGGAATGGCCCATTGTGCAGGTCGATACTACGCCTTGGATTTACGTATGAAAAGGTAGGTCTTATCTCAATTAATTTTCCGTGTTTTGCATGTAGGAAAGTTTGCAGCCAGTACATAAAACTCCTATGGTCTGGAAAAAAGCATTCTTGACTTCTTGACGGCTGTGCGTAACAGCGGCAGCAGCGGTTTCGGTAGTTCGCTATTGTTATTGTAAGTTCCTTCAGAAATTAACGTTTGATATCCAGTCATAAAGAATATTTAAAAAAATTCTGACACATTACATATTTTGCGAGGCCGTTCAGAAGGATATCTTGGTCCTTGCGGCTTGCAAATCTGATCGATGCGATTGTAAATTGACCTAAATTATAAACAATAACAATAGCGAACTACCGAAACCGCTGCTGCCGCTGTTACGCACAGAAGTCAAGAATGCTTTCCTCCAGACCATAGGAGTTCTATGTACTGGCTGCAAACTTTCCTACATGCAAAACACGGAAAATTCATTGAGATAAGACCTACCTTTTCATACGTAAATCCAAGGCGTAGTATCGACCTGCACAATACAATAGTTGCAACAGTTGCTAACCCGTGTAACTGTGTGAAACCAGTCTTGATACTCGTCTATAAACAGTTCCGGCTTATTCCTTATCATTTCCTCCAGAGTTTTGTGTTCCCTATCTATTCAAGTATCAGATAAAGAAATGTTTGACTTTCAACAACTTGTACATGTCACTCGATATAAAATACAATAAACATTCAACATGTTCAAACTTCCGCTTACTAGACAAGATTCTTTGCCTTCCTCTTCTTCTTTGCCGGTTTATCTCGCTACGCTCCCCATACAACCTGCGAATATTTGATACAAAGCTGGTACTTGTAAAAAGACATCTAGCTGTTTCCTTTATAGAACTTCCGTACAAATATTGATGATAAATCACCCGCCAGCGTGGGTCTTCGTGCATTCATCATTCGTCTTACTGCTTGGTAACCTCTCGGTCGAATCATGACGGGCGAATCATAGCGGGCGAATCATGTTCGAAAAAACCGGGGTCTACACACAGCACTGAAATCTGCTGTAAAGGTACGTATCTTTATAATATTTCCATAAGGTAAAATCCCTGACCAAGGAAGTAGATTTCCATTTCAAAGACATGAATGTGTCTGTTTTCTGTTTATATTTTTTGTCTTTCTGTTCTAACTTTGACTGATCTCAAACTTACTAAATATTAACAGAGAAAACACTTTTACACAACATAAATTAAAAGCTTGATTAACTTTTAATCCTGGATTATTAGCGTTAATCGACTTTCGAACAACCGGACCCTGGAGAACAATAGATTTGTGACGTCACGGATGTCCTAAAAGATTGGGATAATCCGGACTGGTAAAAGGCCAATCTCGTCCCCAGAGCCAGCGCGTTTCGGTCAGCGGTGACTGAACGCCCAATTCCTTGGTGCTGACCAAAAGGATCGCGGCCTCTGGGAACGAGATTGGTAAAAGGCGTAAAAGAGATGCAATGTTTCAACTGTAGGTATGTGAAAGGGGTACCATTTTCTATGGAAGGATCAGTCAAAAATGGTATATAAAAGGGTAAGGGTTTGGACCTCAGGGCGGAGCCTCCCCGTATAAAACTTTGTTCAGTAACCCCCCCCCCCCGGAAATACCCTAACGGAGTTAAGGCGGGGGTACACGTGAATTTCAATGAAATTTTAAATTAAAGAAGGGATACGCACAAAGACGAGAGCAGATATGAGACCGTATTACACGGGTCTCCCCCTGACCGCGCGCTACGGAAAACACTGTCGAAAGCCTATATTTTAGGAAAGATATTATGTCGTATAATAAACAATTTATTCAGCGGAAAGTTGTGTAATACGGCTGGGCATTTTTACTCGTCAATGTTTATTTTTTCTCGCCTAAAGGCTCGAAAAAATAAAAACTGACTCGTAAAAATACCCAGCCGTATTACACAACTTTCCGCTGAATAACCTCTATGTATTATCTCGAGCAGACGCACCTAACGGCTGATTCATCCACTACTCAACTACTCAATCGAAAAGTTCAGGAAAAGGCGTCAAAGGGATGCAGTGTTTGAACTGTAGGTATGTGAAAGGGGTACCATTTTCTATGGAAGGATCAGTCAAAAATGGTATATAAAAGGGTAAGGGTTTGGACCTCAGGGCGGAGCCTCCCCGTATAAAACTTTGTTCAGTAACCCCCCCCCCCCCGGAAATACCCTAACGGAGTTAAGGCGGGGGTACACGTGAATTTCAATGAAATTTTAAGAGGTTTAACCCTTTAACTGTTCGCGCAATAAATATCGTGCACCGGCGAACGATGACTTTACATGCTTCTTACATGAGGAAATAAAGCTTTACCAGCCAGCCAATAGCCACTTTCGATAGAAAATACATAAAGAAACTATTATATAAGGTTTAACATGATTCGCTATTGGTGACGTGTTGCAAGCGATCAAGGTTTCATGTTCGCGTCATGACGCCATGAAGAGACGCCATTTGCATTCTTGTTGTGAAGACGCGTGTTTTGATTGAGCGACTTTGAGCGCAATTTCCTTGCTTAAATGGCTTCAAACAAAACAAGGATTTATACTTCTGTTGAAAACGTGCTCCAAGATGCTTTAGACAGCCATTTTGTGGTGGACTCGGTCAGAATTCGGAGATTTGTTGTCCTCAGTAGAACTGAGATGATCGATGCAGGATCGATTCAGATCCTGAGGAACTATGGCTCCTTCTTTCGGGCAGATAAACCGGTAAATGTTAAATGCTATTTTTTGTCTTTGTCTAATCGTTTATCTGTTTTCTAATATAGTTAGAGCTTGCTTATTTAGAAGGATGTTGCTTGTTTTGGACGTGTTGTATGCAAATTGAATTGCGTGACAATATTTCATTGTTTAGCAATCATGTTCCTGTTCCTTGTTCTGAACTGAATATTTGCGCAGAATGTGAAGAGTTAAAGAGAGTGGCGTACTAAAAGATACTTATTTCTGATATGTAGAGTATTTTTAGCTAAATAAACTACAATTTGATACAAAATTTTTACTTTGTCATCATTGTGTTTGTGTGTTGTGTGACATGAAATGCATCTACACATATGAAGTTCAGCAAGAATCTTGTCAATGTTTGAGCAAATTACCGTTATAAGGTGTGATAATGGTAAGAAATATCATATGAGGTGTGTTTATTATTATTTTGACTCATCTCTGTAATTTCAAATCTGCTGAAAACCAGTTATCCTACATAAGGTATGAAATAAGGCTGGAAAACGTGACTATTTTCAAGTCACCTGTCAATCAAACAATTCAATGTGCGACACCCAAAGTTGTCTAAACATGATTTCTATATGCTCTAGTTACTTTTCTGGGTTAAAAAACCTTCCCAGCTACAATACTCTTGGCTACAAGAAAGCAAAATGGCAAATTTTGCTTGGTAAAATGTTAATAAAATTCAGACATATGACGTCACAACTACGTGGGGGGTAACCTGTCAATCAAAAACATGTCATTGTTGAAAATAAAATTTTATCTTCTTAAAAACCATATCTGGTTTTACATACTTCCTGTTCTTCGTTTTGTTGTAAAAGCTATTGGTAACTGGGCACCTTGAAAATGCCAAAAAAAAAAGAATAGTTAAAGGGTTAAAGGGATAGAAGGAAGAAAAAAAAAATTTCGAACACCAACAGACAGTTGATACCCACGCGGGTGCTCTCGCGTGGGTATCAACTGTCTGTCAATTGTCAATCTACTAATTTTTAACTTCAAATTTTAAAACTACATCAAATCTCAATATTTCTTATTTCCCTAAATTTTACAACTCCTTTGAGAAAAACACTTTCCTCCCAAATATACCCAAAAATCACCCAAAAATTTACAAAACACCCCATAACATAGATTAATGAGATGAGCAGAGGGTTTTTGGATTGCTTGAAACGCGAACGAGATATTTCCATTAAACCCATGTTAAGTGGCGGAAAAATGGCATTCATATGTACCCCCGCCTTAACGGGAAATGATGTCGAAGCACTAGTCGGGTAATCGATCAACTACCCATATAGGTTGACGTACCTTGGGCGCCGGAGGTTTTCTTTTCCTTATAAACGAGGAGCGTTGAAGCCGTTGTGGCTCGATATCGCGGCTTCGCCGCTTTACTGTTCGCGCAAAGGAAAATGGAAGACAAAATCCCTCTGGCACCCAGGGTAAGGTTGACGATATTTGATGAGAAATCTTGTGACACTTCGGTCACTTCAAGTTTACATTCGGTGATGTTTAATCGGTGGAAGGCCGGAGAAACTTCTTGTCCATCAGAGCAAATAATTAACTCGGCGCGTCTACGGGCGAGCCCGTAATGCACGCGTTTTTTGTGTGTTGGTGATTCGCCCCGTACCTCAACTTAAAGACGCATATGCCAGAAACGATTTTAGATTTGAAAGGAGCTACGTCACGGATGGCGCATCTTGAAAAGAACAGCCAATTTTTTCAAGTTCGCCGTTCGCAATTCTCCATCCTCGGCCATCCTAGCCTGCGTGCAGACGTCTCCTACGCGTGAAGCAAGGAAACAGGACACGTCTGCACTCAGGCTATGTATACAACCATCCTTGTACCTGTTTGGTTTATTATCACCTCTTTGGTGTCTTTCTACCTTAGTAAACTATTATTTTGAGGCTTTGCGAAAAACATCTTTGGCGCCAAATTATAGGTACATGTTCTAAAGGAACGTGCAGGTGTTATCTCATCTGACACCAATCGAAAAATGCTCCTTAATTACTCCTCGGCGAACATGCTCCTCAGATTGTTTATCGCTTTTTGCAGTACTTCCGTAGCGATTTGCTTTGGCTTTGGGGAAAACTATTCGAAAGTGAAAATTGCTAAGCTAAATTGATGATGTAGCTTCTGGCCAATCAAATCTCAACAACAAGTTTGGGGGATTCCCCTACACAACCTCGCCAGTTCCAAGAAGTAAAACAACTGGTTTGATGCGCTCATTTCTGGCTAAACATCACACAGACCAGCAACTTTACCTTTCAAGAGAGATATTTTCTCTACTATGGCTGATCAACCTCGTGAAAATGCTGTGGCTCAGCAGGAAAATAATGGCTTTGGACCACTTTCCAAGCCTCGCGGAAGAGCTGCCACTATCGCGTCCGTAGTTGTGGTCATTCTTTCTGGGGTTGTACTCGTGTTCGCGGTGAGGGAGAAAGAAAGCAAGGAAGGAATTCATTTTCTGGTCTTTGCAGTGGCCCTCCTTACGCTAAGTTTAGTTGTTGGGGAACTTGTACGAAGGATGTGTCCAAGGGAAATGGAAGAATGTTTTCTATTCCACTTTCGCTTTCGGATCATATCTCAGCGGCATTGTAATCGTCGGAGTTGTTTCTTTTCTGATCGTGTGCTTTGCTTTGTACGAAAATTACGAAGCCTTCTTTCGCCCAGATTACGCCATCTTGTTTTCTCTGAACTGTTTCTTGGTGCCGCAGTTGCTGTTCCTTATCGGGCTTCGAGAGCTTTCTGCTGTAGAAACATCGGAGTTAAACGAAAGAAAAAACAAGAATGTCGCTGATGGGCTTGCCTGGAGCTTCTATTTCGGTTACTTGAAGTTGGTGCTTCCAAGCCTGAAAGACCAGATCGGATTATCTGATAAATTTCGTTTTAAGATTACAGAGAAAAAGCTTTTCATCTTGCTGCCAAAAACGTGCTACGCATATGATGACATCGTGGACGCGGATACCAGGGTGAAATGGGCAGGTCAGCAGTGGGATAAAGGAGCGACCCTACAAGCATGCAGTACACCGTATTGAGATGCCGCGCCCAGACGGAAAGATAGATGAATACCACTTCGTGTTGGAGTATGCCACCCCTCTCCTCTAATGTCCCTGTACGACATGTCTGTACATGCAGAGGCTTCTTTGACTGCTCAAGAGCTGGATCATCAGGTAAATTATTTAATATCCCTTCAACGGTACATTTTCCTGTTGCTGTGATCCTTCGACGGGGTCACAAAACAGGGTGTCTTTGGACCCCGAGGGGGACTCTCCCAAGGGGTACTCAACCCAACTTTGACTAGGGGCATGCCGTGCCTCCCAGGCTGTCAAACCCCAACCCTGTTTATGACAACAATTTCATACTTGCCCTACCCTGTTTATTTGAGCATTTGATTCTGAAAGGGGGGGGGGGGGGGGGGGTACTCCCTATATATAATGGACTAGGCTTTTCTCGATTGTGCCAGTAAAACTGGCACATTATTTTACTAGCAGTGCTCGTTTGTTGTCTAAATTATGCTCGAATTATGCTGGTTTACAAAAATTATGCTAGTTTTTATTAAATTATGCTATTCACAAAATACACTAGAAAGGTCAAAATTATTCAAAATTTAACTTTTATTGTTAGCGAAAGCAAGTTTCTAGCTTTTAAATGATCACTTCTTTGTCCTGAACTGTTCTTAACTTAACTTAACACAACATAAAGTTATCTTCCGGCGTGGCTGACACCATTTTGGATTTTGATGAGAGCAGGGATTTTCGGACTGGGTCTGATATTAAGTGTACTTCCGGTGCTTACCCCAGTATCCCTGGTTTTGGCCGTTTTTTTACGTTTTTTGGCCTGTCCTGGAGTGCCTGGACTACTAGCGCTATGAAAATAGATTGAACAAAGCTTTAAAGCACCAGTATAAGGAATAAAACTTGTCATGGCTTCAGTATTTTGCTCTGAAAGTTATATAAATATGCCGATTATGCTGGCAGTGCTTTTTCCTTAAAAAGTGCCAAAAATATGCTCGTTTTCCCAAATTATGCCAACAAATGTGCTAGCACAATCGAGAAAAGCCAATAATCGACTATACGGGGAGGCTCCGCCCAAAAGGGGTAGCTTTTTCAGGCTGGAGGTATATAAAAGGGTTGGGATTTTATGAGTTGAACTATAGAAAAGGGTAGGGAAAACTGTCATTTGGGTGTTTAAAACGGCCTTTCAAATTATCTCGAACAGACGCACCTAACAGCTGATTCATCCAATATTTTAAGGGGCTGCTCAAGCGAAAAGTTTAGTAAAAGTCGTAAAAGGGATGCATTGTTTCAACTGTAGGTATGTGAAAGGGGTACCATTTTCTATGAAAGTTACCTGAATTTTCTCAAAAATGGTATATAAAAGGGTAATGGTTTGGACCTCAGGGCAGAGCCTCCCTGTATAAAACTTTGTTGAGTACCCCCCCCCCCCCCCCCCCGCCCCCTCCCCAGGATTTGATTCCTGACAGTGATCTGTTAGCTGTTATCGACATTGATATCGTCAGACGCAAGGATGTTGGGGAAAATATTTCCTGGTAACTGAAGGGCACCCATGTACCCTGTCTATGACAACATTGAGTCAAAAACCCATGCCCTGTTTATGAATCTAGGTCCAAAGCCCTATGGTGGCACATCCCCATATAGGCTATATATGGGGGTACCCCTCCCCTAGGGGACCCCCAATTTTAAACCCTAAAAGGTACAAAAATCACCCCTGTCACTTTTATTTGGAAGTCCTGGACCCATTTCTGTTCAACTCATGCAAATTCAGCTGAGCCAAAGCCAAATGAATTTAGTCCATGTGGAAATTGGCAATTAAGTGACAGTGGGTCTTGGAATCTCAAACATTATTTAGGAAAAGGGGTTATTGCAATCTTGAAAGGGTGTCAACATCTCATCAAGTCTTTAATTTTGGCAAATAATTTTCTTTTTTGGTCCCTAATAACAATTTGTGCCCAATCCCTCTTCAAAATACAGATATATCAATCTGATTTTAAAAAGAAGAAAATTGGAATTGGAAGTCAGGTACTGCTGAAAGAAAAAGTAGGGAAGAGCAACTGAGTAACAAAATTTCTGATGAGTATAGAAACCTTGCATATATATAGGCAGATGCTTGTGGGCGGTTAAAAGTTGCTATCAAAAATTGAAACCATTTTTCCCTTATACTTAAAGGTGGTGCTGTTTATCCGAAAACTGAAAGAAATTCTAGATGGTTGCCCTGACTGTAAAGGGAAGTATGAATTAGTGCCTATTTCAGGAGATGCCGAGAATAACAAAATAGCAGATGTTTTGGTGGGGATCCACAAGGCTGCAAACATGGAGGTCATAGAGGAGGATGCATAGTCAACAGAACAGCATTGTTTTTGCAAACCAAGTCGAGGACAAGAATTTGGGGTCTGAAAGTGAACGTTGAATAAGGGGAGGGGGGAAATATTATTTTTTTTGTGTGTATATTCGGCTCCCGACTTGTACAAAGTACGTAAACTTGGTTTGTCTCAATTGGTATTGTCCAAGCTTCGATTTTAGACAAAACTGCCTGTCGAGACACTGAACTTAATTTAGAGAGAGTCAATTTTTGCTTGCATGCTAATGTTTTGTGGTCACTTTATCTCCCCCTCCCCTCTAATCAATGCTGTTTGGGTCTGAATGTGAACACTACAATAATAATATTATTATTTTATGCCCTAATTATTTTATTAAAAGACAACATTGAAATATACAGGGAGGGGGGAAATATTATTTTTTTGTCCGTATATTCGGCTCCCGACTTGTACAAAGTATGTAGACTTGGTTTGTCTCAACTTGTATTGTCCAAGATTGTAGATGAATTGGACTAGCTGTTTATAAACAGTAAATGTTGTAATAGCTCAGCTATAAAGCAGTAGTAATATTTGATTTGAAAGTCGTAATTCCTGAATTCAATCTGTTGGTATAAGTGCCTTTAATTTCAGGACACGAAGGTTAGTTAACAAAATAGCAGATGTTTTGGTGGGGATGCGTAAATCAGCTGTAAACATAGAGCCACATAGAGAGGTGGATGCTGACTGAGAGCACTATAGGAGTCAACAGAACAGTACTGTTGCAAACCAGGCGGGGCACTTTGGACAAGATGTTTGAAAACAGTAAATGTTGTAATATCTAAGCTACAGTACCCACAGTAATAGTTGATTTGAAAGTCCTGAATTTGATCTGTTGTTCCCGCTATTGTTTTCTTTCAACAAAGAACTGTATGCATAATGAAGTATATATGGGGTTATACGGAAATCTTGCCTTAAAGGAAACTTGAGATTTAAGAAAACGTTTCGGTCACTTCAGTGACCTTCGTCAGTTCGAATGTGAATAAAACTTATGAAACATAAAACAATAAGAAAGGATGTGATAAAAATTCATAAAAAGTGTTTTAAAAAATAACGGTCTATGCGGAAGTTCTAAAAATTCTTGAGATTTCGATAAACACGCGGGAACTCAACATGTTCATTGATTGAGTCTTTCTCTTTAGTGGAGTGCCACGCTTCTAGAAATAGTCTCTGGTTCCACTGGGAGCAGACGTCAAGGATTGCTACGTTGTTGAGGTCAAAGTTGTGACCCGTTTGTTGTGCGTGTTAATGGGCCAGTAGGGAATTCTTGTCGAAAGAGGCGACATTTCAGTATTATCTTCTTCTATTTGTTAAACCATTTGTGGTTATCGCCCAGCATTAAAACTGAATAAAATTGATTTATGTTAAAATGTAGGCCTTCTACATAAAAATATGTCAGTGAAAGTAAAATATAATGTAGGTATTGAGAATCAGTTAGTTCACTACTGGCCCAGCTAACATTTTTGTAGAGATTGAAACATATATTCTCCTAGTATGGTTTCATTACAGAACGGATGCCTACACTCGCTTCTGACTGAAAAATCTTTGATCTCCTTTGTTCTTTATAATATTATTGTTCGGATTAAAGTTGTTTACTTGAGACCAATTGAATATTTTTTAAAGGTCAGAAATCAACTTGTTTTCGCTATTTCTTTCCTAAGTTTCCGAATCTCTTTTGGATAGTCTGTATTGAAACCACATGACTTTCATTTTTCATACAGTGGAACCTCGATATAACGATGTGCCAAGGGACTGTAATCCCTATCGTAACAAGCTGTTGACAGACACGTTACAGTCCTTATGCAAAGGAAACGTATTGCCCGGGAGTATTGTCATATCTTTTCAAGTGTTAATTAGCCTCCTTTTTCATCGCGTGATGATTGATTTTATCGTTATATCGGGGTAAATTTTACGTTTGGGCTGGCAGATTGTGATCGTTATATTGGGAATATCGTTATATCGAGTATCGTTTATCGAGGTTCCACTGTAGTAACTTCTGGAATTTTAATTGTTTTTAACCATGGACCAGGATAAACACCTTTTATATTCCTATTAGGAAAGTTTTACGGCACAAGCAGTAAAACGCAGTGAATGGAGCGTGACCTGCAAATCTCGAAAACAGTTAGTTACTGTATTTTTAAAACTGTGTTAAAACTATGTTTTAAAACTATGTTACAATGCTGTCAATTAATTGTTTTTGCACCCGCTGGGATTGGGTAAGATCCTTGAAGGCTTTATTGTCTCAAGTGTTGCAAAAGATTGTCTAGATGGTAGCACTACGATTCAATTTTAAAGCACTTCCCTTCTGTGGTGTGCTATACTCAGTAAGCACTGTTGAAAATAAAATTCTTACCCTCCCTCCCTCCCTGTGTGGAGGATGTACATATTTGTCAATAAACGTGGGGGTCACCTCCCTTGGGGTTGGCGGTTAAGTCTTCAGGTAGCGACTTCCCCCAAGCCTTTGACATCGTTTTCCCCCTTTCATGTGTGCACCTGCCAATAGTCTTGTCCGATCCGGCACTGGCTTTCTCAGTGCCGGGGAGATAAGTGAGGCTTCAAAGGTCACGCGTTCAAATCTGACCTGCCAATACTCTTGTCCGTTTCCAGTGCGGGGTAGTGCTGGTGATAAGTGAGGCTTTTTTAAAAAAATCGCGCAACTCAAAGTCGCTTCTTGTGCCAACCACAGGGATGTGTACCCCCACAATTACGCCAAACAATGTGTGGTTTCTATTTTTGTGCATGTATGTAAGCATGATCTCACGGAACAGGGACATTAATGGTGTATTGTTAAGGATTTTGGTCCGAAACTTGTGTTCTGGCATACAGTTAATTTATGGAATAAGGGCGGTGCTAGAAGACCAGCCTCTTCAAATTATCCTTCTTCTTCCTTGTATTTACTAAGGGTTGTGTAAAAAACCTTTCACAACAACTTTTAATTTATTTGTGAACTTACTAAACGTGTATACTCCTCTAGCTGTTTTATTTTGGCGGGAAACCTTTGGAACGATGATTAAAATTGACGAAAAAGAACATTTCGACACTGTTACTTATTTGGAGATTTTTAAGGTGGCTGGTAACGGTTTACAGCCCCTGTGTTTTGATTGATCGATACTACCATCCTATATCAGTTGATGTTAAAATAAAGGTATCAAACGATTGCCCAATCATTGGTGAACACGTTATGATCATCTTCCTGGTATATTAGGTTACCATAGCAACAGTATTACCTGTCAAAAACACCCTTATTTTTAGCTTTAATCGATGATTGGGCAATCGTTTGATATCTTTATTTTAACATCAACTGATATAAGATGGTGGTATCGATCAATCAAAGCGCAAGGGCTGTAAACCGTTACCAGCCACCTTAAAAATCTCCAAATACATTGGATATTTTAATTAATTCAAAATGGCGGAAGGCTATTTTATGTCACGTGACCCAGCCTTTGCCAGGGTCTTCTCTCTTTCAGCCGCTATCTTGAAAAAAAGAGAGAAGGCCCGGTACAACTGTACGGTTGGTGTCTTGGTGGTGCTTTTGGCGGGAAGAAGAGAGACCCTGGGAACGAGGTTGACTCCCACTCGTACAAAGACATGCATCTCAATGATCTCATGCATCTCTGGTTTTAGAAATCCAGTGACAAGATCATCTAGTTTTAGCTGAATTGATCAAACTGTCTATAAATTACCGCACATAGCAAGTTATAATAGCTTATAGGCTATATCAGAGGTCTATCAGAGGCTATATGTTCTATCAATGGGTAATGATGACGTAGCATCAAGAAATACCCAGGGGGGGGGGGGGGGTACTACTTATAATGGACTATACGGGGAGGCTCCGCCCGAAAGGGTCCTTTTTTAGGCTCGAGATACGGTCAGTATAAAATGCAGACTGCAGACTGCAGATTGCAGACTGGGTATAAAATGCAGACTAGGTATAAAATGCAACCTCGTTCCCAGGGTCTTTCATCCACCGCCCCCAAAGAGCGAGGAGGAGGCCTCTGGGGTGGGGAGATGAGAGACCCTGGAAACGAGGCTGTATAAAATGCAGACTGCAGATTGCAGACTGGGTATAAAATGCAGACTGATACCAAAACTGTAAATTCGTGTTATTCGTGATTTATTTTCAATTTTTAAAATACCGGAGTCCTCTGGAGTCATGCAATCGCCTTCTGAGTTGAAAATTTTCACTTTGTCTTTAAATATGGGATATATTTTCAATGTTTAACTTGTACATTTTGTATTAAATACGTTTCACAGCTTACCATAATAAGTTCTAGTCTATAAAATAACGACAACAAGATGGATTACTAGCGCATGGTCTGCAAACTGAAAGGCACTTTGGGTAGCCCTTCACAACAGTGTCACGCAAGCGCTTTTTCGAACGACAGTTTGTCTGCCGCGAAAAGTTTCCTTGGCCCATTCTTTAAAAAAAGTCATCAACATTGAAAGGCTATACAGTATTCGTTTTCTTTGGCTCGATTTGTTTGCTTTCTTTTCCTTTCCATTCACTCAGTTTTCCATAGATTATTGCTGGGGACTGCCTGGTGTGTTAATTTATAACAACATTCAATTGAATGTTGTTATAAATTAACACACCAGGCAGTCCCCTCTATGGAAAACTGAGTGAATGGAAAGGAAAAGAAAGCAAACAAATCGAGCCAAAGAAAACGAATACTGTATAGCCTTTCAATGTTGATGACTTTTTTAAAGAATCAGGGCCAAGGAAACTTTTCGCGGCAGACAAACTGTCGTTCGAAAAAGCGCTTGCGTGACACTGTTGTGAAGGGCTACCCAAAGTGCCTTTCAGTTTGCAGACCATGCGCTAGTAATCCATCTTGTTGTCGTTATTTTATAGACTAGAACTTATTATATGGTAAGCTATGAAATGTATTTAATACAAAATGTACAAGTTAAACATTGAAAATATATCCCATATTTAAAGACAAAGTGAAAATTTTCAACTCAGAAGGCGATTGCATGACTCCAGAGGACTCCGGTATTTTAAAAATTGAAAATAAATCACGAATAACACGAATTTACAGTTCTGCATGGTATCAGTCTGCATTTTATACCCAGTCTGCAATCTGCAGTCTGCATTTTATACAGCCTCGTTTCCAGGGTCTCTCATCTCCCCACCCCAGAGGCCTCCTCCTCGCTCTTTGGGGGCGGTGGATGAAAGACCCTGGGAACGAGGTTGCATTTTATACCTAGTCTGCATTTTATACCCAGTCTGCAATCTGCAGTCTGCATTTTATACTGACCGTATCTCGAGCCTAAAAAAGGACCCCTTTCGGGCAGAGCCTCCCCGTATAGTCCATTATAAGTAGTACCCCCCCCCCCCCCTGGGTATTTCTTGATGCTACGTCATCATTACCCATTGATAGAACATATAGCCTCATTCTCGTCCCCAGAGGCCACGATCCTTTTGGTCAGCACCAAGAATCGAGACTTGGTGCTGACCAAAAGGATCGTGGCGTCTGGGGACGAGAATGATATAGCCTCTGATAGACCTCTGATATAGCCTATAAGCTATTATAACTTGCTATGTGCGGTAATTTATAGACAGTTTGATCAATTCAGCTAAAACTAGATGATTGTCACTGGATTTCTAAACCAGAGATGCATGAGATCATTGAGATGCATGTCTTTGTACGAGTGGGAGTCAACCTCGTTCCCAGGGTCTCTCTTCTTCCCGCCAAAAGCACCACCAAGACACCAACCGTACAGTTGTACCAGGCCTTCTCTCTTTTTTTCAAGATAGCGGCTGAAAGAGAGAAGACCCTGGCAAAGGCTGGGTCACGTGACATAAAATAGCCTTCCGCCATTTTGAATTAATTAAAATATCCAATGTATTTGGAGATTTTTAAGGTCACGTGACCCAGTCCTTCGACAAGTAACAGTGTCGAAATGTTCTTTTTCGTCAATTTTAATCATCGTTCCAAAGGTTTCCCGCCAAAATAAAACAGCTAGAGGAGTATACACGTTTAGTAAGTTCACAAATAAATTAAAAGTTGTTGTGAAAGGTTTTTTACACAACCCTTAGTAAATACAAGGAAGAAGAAGGATAATTTGAAGAGGCTGGTCTTCTAGCACCGCCCTTATTCCATAAATTAACTGTATGCCAGAACACAAGTTTCGGACCAAAATCCTTAACAATACACCATTAAATTGTCCCTGTTCCGTGAGATCATGCTTACATACATGCACAAAAATAGAAACCACACATTAATTGTTTGGTGTAATTGTGGGGGTACACATCCCTGTGGTTGGCACAAGAAGCGACTTTGAGTTGCGCGATTTTTTTAAAAAAGCCTCACTTATCACCAGCACTACCCCGCACTGGAAACGGACAAGAGTATTGGCAGGTCAGATTTGAACGCGTGACCTTTGAAGCCTCACTTATCTCCCCGGCACTGAGAAAGCCAGTGCCGGATCGGACAAGACTATTGGCAGGTGCACACATGAAAGGGGGAAAACGATGTCAAAGGCTTGGGGGAAGTCGCTACCTGAAGACTTAACCGCCAACCCCAAGGGAGGTGACCCCCATGTTTATTGACAAATATGTACATCCTCCACACACTGGAGGGAGGGTAAGAATTTTATTTTCAACAGTGCTTACGTACTGAGTATAGCACACCACAGAAGGGAAGTGCTTTAAAATTGAATCGTAGTGCTACCATCTAGACAATATCTTTTGCAACACTTGAGACAATAAAGCCTTCAAGGATCTTACCCAATCCCAGCGGGTGCAAAAACAATTAATTGACAGCATTGTAACATAGTTTTAAAACATAGTTTTAACACAGTTTTAAAAATACAGTAACTAACTGTTTTCGAGATTTGCAGGTCACGCTCCATTCACTGCGTTTTACTGCTTGTGCCGTAAAACTTTCCTAATAGGAATATAAAAGGTGTTTATCCTGGTCCATGGTTAAAAACAATTAAAATTCCAGAAGCTACTACAGTGGAACCTCGATAAACGTCGATATTCCCAATATAACGATCACAATCTGCCAGCCCAAACGTAAAATTTACCCCGATATAACGATAAAATCAATCATCACGCGATGAAAAAGGAGGCTTAACACTTGAAAAGATATGACAATACTCCCGGGCAATACGTTTCCTTTGCATAAGGACTGTAACGTGTCTGTCAACAGCCTGTTACGATAGGGATTACAGTCCCTTGGCACATCGTTATACCGAGGTTCCACTGTATGAAAAATGAAAGTCATGTGGTTTCAATACAGACTATCCAAAAGAGATTCGGAAACTTAGGAAAGAAATAGCGAAAACAAGTTGATTTGACTGACCTTTAAAAAATATTCAATTGGTCTCAAGTAAACAACTTTAATCCGAACAATAATATTATAAAGAACAAAGGAGATCAAAGATTTTTCAGTCAGAAGCGAGTGTATAGGCATCCGTTCTGTAATGAAACCATACTAGGAGAATATATGTTTCAATCTCTACAAAAATGTTAGCTGGGCCAGTAGTGAACTAACTGATTCTCAATACCTACATTATATTTTACTTTCACTGACATATTTTTATGTAGAAGGCCTACATTTTAACATAAATCAATTTTATTCAGTTTTAATGCTGGGCGATAACCACAAATGGTTTAACAAATAGAAGAAGATAATACTGAAATGTCGCCTCTTTCGACAAGAATTCCCTACTGGCCCATTAACACGCACAACAAACGGGTCACAACTTTGACTTCAACAACGTAGCAATCCTTGACGTCTGCTCCCAGTGGAACAAGAGACTATTTCTAGAAGCGTGGCAGGCTCCACTAAAGAGAAAGACTCAATCAACGAACATGTTGAGTTCCCACATGTTTATCGAAATCTCAAGAATTTTTAGAACTTCCATAGACCGTTATTTTTAACACTTTTTATGAATTTTTATCACATCCTTTCTTATAGTTTTGTGTTTCATAAGTTTTATTCACATTCGAACTGACGAAGGTCACTGAATTAGTGACCGAAACGTTTTCTTAAATCTTTTTCCTTTAAGGCAAGATTTCCGTATAACCCCATACTTCATTATGCATACAGTTCTTTGTTGAAAGAAAACAATAGCGGGAACAACAGATCAAATTCAGGACTTTCAAATCAACTATTACTGTGGGTACTGTAGCTTAGATATTACAACATTTACTGTTTTCAAACATCTTGTCCAAAGTGCCCCGCCTGGTTTGCAACAGTACTGTTCTGTTGACTCCTATAGTGCTCTCAGTCAGCATCCACCTCTCTACGTGGCTCTATGTTTACAGCTGATTTACGCATCTCCACCAAAACATCTGCTATTTTGTTACAGGGACCGCGCAGGGGGAGGGGCTGGGGAAGCCCCCCCCCCCCCCCCCACTTTTCGAAAAAATAATAATAATAAAAATTTCCAGAAGTCATTTCAATAGTTAACGCTTTTTACTGGAAGTTGGTGATAAAATTTTCTTTTTGATCTGCAGTAGTTCGCAACAGACAAAAGTTGCAATGACCATTAGCAAAGTAGACGCGATTACAACTGAACAAATATAACTTTGAGTTGACTGACTTTATGCTATTGAGCAGTTGTATCTTGCGTTTTATAGAGAAACGTTTTTATGAACATTTTATCGCCATTAAGATACTTTAAACTGAGAATTATACACAGCTCTGGACATCGCGGGACACGGGAGTCCTGCGTGATAACCAACAGAGAAGCGCACATGGTAGAATGAGCATAATGAACGAAAGCTTCTGGCTGTTGGAAAAAAAATATCTACAAAAATCTTCGAAAAATGGACAACTCTCTCTGAATTTAAAGACCGGATAATAAATGTTGATTCTTGTATTAAAAACAGTCGCTTTTTAAGCGCTGAAAGTTGGTAATTTACACCACGCTTGTTAAATTTAGATGCATTTCCAGCCATTTCAGAGGACTTAAATTCACAATTTTCCCGGGGGGGGCATGCCCCCGGACCCCCTAGATGGCTCACGCTGACACGTTCGCATTAGTCCCCCCACTCAAAAAAGTGATGCGCGGGCCCTGCTGTTAACTATAACCTTCATGTCCTGAAATTAAAGGCACTTATACCAACAGATTGAATTCAGGAATTACGACTTTCAAATCAAATATTACTACTGCTTTATAGCTGAGCTATTACAACATTTACTGTTTATAAACAGCTAGTCCAATTCATCTACAATCTTGGACAATACAAGTTGAGACAAACCAAGTCTACGTACTTTGTACAAGTCGGGAGCCGAATATACGGGCAAAAAAATAATATTTCCCCCCTCCCTGTTAATTTCAATGTTGTCTTTTAATAAAATAATTAGGGCATAAAATAATAATATTATTATTGTAGTGTTCACATTCAGACCCAAACAGCATTGATTAGAGGGGAGGGGGAGATAAAGTGACCACAAAACATTAGCATGCAAGCAAAAATTGACTCTCACTAAATTAAGTTCAGTGTCTCGATCGACAGTTTTGTCTAAAATCGAAGCTTGGACAATACCAATTGAGACAAACCAAGTTTACGTATTTTGTACAAGTCGGGAGCCGAATATACACACAAAAAAATAATATTTCCCCCCTCCCCTTATTCAACGTTCACATGCAGACCCAAAATTCTTGTCCTCGACTTGGTTTGCAAAAACAATGCTGTTCTGTTGACTATGCATCCTCCTCTATGACCTCCATGTTTGCAGCCTTGTGGATCCCCACCAAAACATCTGCTATTTTGTTATTCTCTGCATCTCCTGAAATAGGCACTAATTCATACTTCCCTTTACAGTGAAGGCAACCATCCAGAATTTCTTTCAGTTTTCGGATAAACAGCACCACCTTTAAGTATAAGGGAAAAATGGTTTCAATTTTTGATAGCAACTTTTAACTGCCCACAAGCATCTGCCTATATATATATATATATATATATATATATATATATATATATATATATATATATATATATATTATAGTAGACCCCACATGAATACAATAGAATACTAATTATAAACTTCACATGCATGCTGTAATATTACCATAAATTATTGTATATAAGGTATATTTTTCACCGTAATAAAATACTGTCTGACGATCGCCCCAAGGCGTGAAACTCGGAGTAACAGAAATCTTACGGATCCTCTTTGACTCATAATATTAAGCTCTGCCCTAAAGCATTGAGCACTTTTGCTAAGCAAGATTTCAATTCCAGTTATATATATATATATATATATATATATATGTATGTATATATATATATATATATATATATATATATATATATATATATATAGTGTAGTATTGATTTCCGTAAAACAGTGCTCAATACATGGAAGTAGAGCGAATATATATATATATATATATATATATATATATATTTATTATATGGCAAACTGGTCCACGATGAAAAGGAACATTCTGATTGGTTCCCTGAGCGGTCCGAATTTTGCAATACGGACCGCTAAGATGGACCGCTCACGAACTCATTTCGCCGAATTATGAAACATTGAACAAAAGAAAACTGTTTTCTATTAAGTAGAAACATTTTTCCTCATGTCTGGCGGACAATTTTGGTTAAACTTTTCGCAAAGCGGCCTGAAAAATGCAAGAATATGCTTAGCTTTGGCGCGCGCGTTAGCCGAGAATGGTTGCATTAATTTATCAGCAAATTTTTAAAAAAGCCATTATAATAAAAACTTTATTGAACTAGCTTGTTCGGTCCGTATTGGGAAATATTGGTCGAGTTCTTTTTTTGCAAGTTTATGGACCTCGCCTTCGGCTCGGTCCATAAACTTGCAAAAAAAGAACTCGACCAATATTTTCCCAATACGGACCGAACAAGCTAGTTCAATAACATCTATATATGCAAGGTTTCTATATACTCATCAGAAATTTTGTTACTCAGTTGCTCTTCCCTACTTTTTCTTTCAGCAGTACCACTTCCAATTCAATTTTCATCTTTTTAAAATCAGATTGATATATCTGTATTTTGAAGAGGGATTGGGCACAAATTGTTATTAGGGACCAAAAAGAAAATTATTTGCCAAAATTCAAGACTTGATGAGATGTTGACACCCTTTCAAGATTGCAATAACCCCTTTTCCTAAATAATGTTTGAGATTCCAAGACCCACTGTCACTTTATTGCCAATTTCCACATGGACTAAATTCATTTGGCTTTGGCTCAGCTGAATTTGCATGAGTTGAACAGAAATGGGTCCAGGACTTCCAAATAAAAGTGACAGGGGTGATTTTTGTACCTTTTAGGGTTTAAAATTGGGGATCCCCTAGGGGAGGGGTACTCCCATATATAGCCTATATGGGGATGTGCCACCATAGGGCTTTGGACCTGTAGATTCATAAACAGGGTATGGGTTTTGGACTCAATGTTGTCATAGACAGGGTACATGGGTGCCCTTCAGTTATCAGGAAATATTTTCCCCAACATCCTTGCGTCTGACGATATCAATGTTGACAACAGCTAACTGTCAGGAATCAAATGCTCAAATAAACAGGGTAGGGCAAGTGTGAAATTGTTGTCATAAACAGGGTCGGGGTTTGACAGCATGGGCAAACTTGGGTTGAGTACCCCTTAGAGAGTCCCCAATGGGGTCCTAATATTATTAAGACACCCTGTTTTGTGACTGTCAAACAATTTACCTGATGATCCCGCTCTTGAGCAGTAAAGGTAGCCTCTGCATGCATAGACATGTCGTACAGGGACATTAGAGAGGTGGCATACTCCAACACAAAGTGGTATTCATCTATCTTTCCGTCTGGGCGCGGCATCTCAACACGGTGTACTGCATGCTTGTAGGGTCGCTCCTTTATCCCACCCCTGCTCTTTTTTAGCGCGGGGAGATGACCTGCAAACTTCACCCTGGAATCCGCGTCCACGATGTCGTCATAGGTGTAGCACGTTTTTGGCAGCAAGATGAAAAGCTTTTTCTCTGTAATCTTAAAACGAAATTGTTCAGATAATCCGATCTGGTTTTCCAGTTCGGGAAGCACGAACTTCAAGTAATCGAAGTAGAAGTTCCAAGCAAGCCCATCAGCGACATTCCTGTTTTTTCCTTCGTTTAACTCCGATGTTTCTACAGCAGAAAGCTCTCGAAGACCGACAAGGGACAGCAACTGCGGCATCAAGAAACAGTTCAGTGCAAACAAGATGGCGTAATCTGGGCGAGAGAAAGCTTCGTAATGTTCGAACAAAGCATTTATACACACGATCATAATAGAAGCAACTGCGACGATTAAAATGCAGCGGCCATATGATTCGAAAGCGAAAGTGGAATAGAAAACTTTCCTCCATTTTCCTTGATATCGCGTTTGCTGGTGCTGAAATTCTTCAGTTATTAGACACGTCCTTCGCACTAGTTCCCCAACAAACTCAACAACTAAACTTAGCGCAACGAGGGCCACTGCAGTGACCAGAAAATGAATTCCTTCCTCGCTTTCTTTCTCCCTCACCGCGAACACAAATACAACCCCAGAAATCACGGCCACAACCACGGACGCGATAGTGGCAGCTCTTCCGCGAGGCTTGGAAAGTGGTCCAAAGCCATTATTTTCCTGCTGAGCCACAGCATTTTCACGAGGCTGATCAGCCATAGCAGAGAAAATATCTCTCTTGAAAGGTAAAGTTGCTCGTCTGGGTGATATTTAGCCAGAAATGAGCGCATCTGCACCAAACCAGTTGTTTTCACTTCTTGGTTTAGGGGAATCCCCCAGACTTCTTGTTGAGATTTGATTGGCCAGAAGCTACATCATCGATTTATTTGTTTTGCAAAATGCTTGAGTGGCAATTTTCACTTTCGAATAGTGTCAATGGTTTTCCCCTGGTTTTCCCCAAAGCAAATCGCTACGGAAGTACTGCAAAACGCGATAAACAATCTGAGGAGCATGTTCGCCGAGGAGTAAGGAGCATTTTTCGATTGGTGTCAGATGAGATAACACGTGCACGTTCCTTTAGAAAATGTACCTATAATTTGGCGCCAAAGATGTTTTTCGCAAAGCCTCAAAATAATAGTTTACTAACGTAGAAAGACACCAAAGAGGTGATAATAAACCAAACAGGTACAAGGATGGTTGTATACATAGCCTGAGTGCAGACGTGTCCTGTTTCCTTGCTTCACGCGTAGGAGACGTCTGCACGCAGGCTAGGATGGCCGAGGATGGAGAATTGCGAACGGCGAACTTGAAAAAATTGGCCGTTCTTTTCAAGATGCGCCATCCGTGACGTAGCTCCTTTCAAATCTAAAAACGATTCTGGCATATGCGTCTTTAAGTTGAGGTACCGGGCGAATCACCAACACACAAAAAACACGTGCATTACGGGCTCGCCCGTAGATGCGCCCAGTTAATTATTTGCTCTGATGGACAAGAAGTTTCTCCGGCCTTCCACCGATTAAACATCACTGAATGTAAACTTGAAGCGACCGAAGTGTCACAAGATTTCTCATCAAACATCGTCAACCTTACCCTGGGTGCCAGAGGGATTTCGTTTTCCTTTTTCCTTTGCGCGAACAGTAAAGAGGCGAAGCCGCGACATCGAGCCACAATGGCTTCAACGCTCCTCGTTTATTATATACCATTTTTGACTGATCCTTCCATAGAAAATGGTACCCCTTTCACATACCTACAGTTGAAACACTGCATCCCTTTGACGCCTTTTCCTGAACTTTTCGATTGAGTAGTTGAGTAGTGGATGAATCAGCCGTTAGGTGCGTCTGCTCGAGATAATACAATACAATACAATATTTTATTACTCTCCCCAAGAGGCTTTTCAGAGTTAATTTACAATTTATATAATATACAAAGGCCCTTTTAAACACTTAAATGTCCTAAATGACAGTTCTCCCTTCCTTTTTCTATACTTCAACTCGTGAAATCCCTACCCTTTCATATCTCGAGCCGGTCAGTATAAAATGCAGACTGCAGATTGCAGACTGCAGACTGGGTATAAAATGCAGACTAGGTATAAAATGCAGACTGGGTATAAAATGCAGACTGATACCAAAACTGTCAATTCGTGTTATTCGCAATTTATTTTCAATTTTAACTTACCTCAGAGTCACACGTTCATCTTCCACGAAAAGTTTCCCTCTTGGCCCATGCCCGGTGTTCAGTTTATATCAGTCGCGAAATATTTAATCCAGTACATTCAGAAATAGACCTCTGTGCCTGGTTAGTACAGGTCCCGGGGGGTACTCCCTATAATGGACTATACGGGGAGGCTCCGCCCGAAAGGGGTCCTTTTTTAGGCTCGAGGCATGTGAAAGGGTAGGGATTTCACGAGTTGAAGTATATGAAAGGGTAGGCGGATTTCACGAGTAAATGATATTATTGTTTGGTTAACATCTCTACTGGTAATGCTTGATGATTTCTGGTGATATATATTGTTCATTAAGTTCATTACAAGGGTATAGAAAAGGGATGCAGTGCTTCTACTGTAGGTATGTGAAAGGGGTACCATTTTCATAATTTCTATGGAAGGTATATGAAAGGGGTACCTTTTCTGTGGAAGGTATATGAAAGGGGTACCATTTTCTATGGAAGGTATATGAAAGGGGTACCTTTTCTGTGAAAAATGGTATATGAAAGGGTAAGGGTTTGGACCTCTGGGCGGAGCCTCCCCGTATAAAACTTTTTTGAGTACCCCTCCCCCCCCCCCCCCCCCCCCCGGGTACAGGTCTTGTGCAATCATCGCTTTGTAAAAACGTATTGCGAAAATAGGTCAAAGGTGTGACGAAAGCTCAGACCTCGAAAGCTCAGACCTCAGACCTCAGACCTCAGACCTCAGACCTCGAAAACTCAGACCTCGAAACCTCAGACCTCGAAACCTCAGACTTCGAATCCTCAGACCTCGAAACCTCAGACCTCGAAAACTCAGACCTCGAAAACTCAGACCTCGAAAACTCGAATTGTGTATGTATGTGCATGTGTACTAGTGTGTATGTACCCTTGTGTTTCAACAGATAAGCTTACCTCACCTCAGCGAACACCGTATGCGGAGAGGGAAACAAATATTTGAGGGCAGGGGGGTCCAAGAAAGTCACTGATCACGCTGCACTCAGTGATCACAAACACAACGCCCAATCTTCGTATCGATTCTCGGTTACTTACGAACAACTAGACTGTGAACAGTCCCTCTATTTCTTTGAGGCAACGTTCGATCTTTTAACCGCCATCTTGAATAAGCGGGTGCGCGAAATCTGGGGCGAGGGAGATGCCATGCATGTGTCGCAGTGACTGGATAACGTAAAATGTGTACAGTTGGAGAACCTCTCCACAACGGCCACCCTGGTGCAGAATTGACTGGCCGTTGTAGAGAGGTGGCCGTTGTAGGGAGGTTTCAATAAGAGTAAAGTGTATGGACGGTCAGGACGAAAAATCCTGGCTGTTGTAGAGAGGTGGCCGTTATAGAGAGGTGGTGATTAGTGGAGGTTCAACTGTATTTAAAAAAATGCAGCAATTCAGACAAAATTACGTAAACAAACAAGAGTAAAACATTGTATTTGAAGGTCGTGTTTTCTTAAGTCTCGTGTTCTTAAGCTCAGACCTCAGACCTCGAAAACTCAGACCTCGAAAACTCAGACCTCGAGATGGTACTTTGCGAAATGTGTATGTACTAGTGTGTATGCACCCTTGTGTTTCAACAAGTTGTTGGCGAACACAATATGCGGAGGGTATCGATTCTCGGTTGCTAACGCACAACTTAATTGTGAACTGTCCTTCTATTCGTATAGATAACAAAAACAAAACGAGGCTTTTTTATTATTGTTCGTTGTCATAAATATAGGCATATAGACCTCTGGTACGGATTGGAAATCCGGAATCATGTAATAGGTTAAAGAGGTTCAGAAAAAGGAACTCCCTATAAGCCTGCTGGCGCCGGCCGGCGGGAGTAATAAATAATACAGTTCCCAAACAAGATTGCGGTTAACCAACTATTTTTCTGAAAGGAGTGAAAGGAATAATACGTTTATTACATATACATGTAGCTTTGTCGTTTACAGTCGACATTGCCTAAACTTACCAACAGAAACTACACAATATTCCAGAAAAAAGAACGATAACTAAGAAAGAACCTAATACAAGGGCAACATATCAATTGTTATTACGAAATGCGAAAATGCAATAACAGAGCCATAACAGTTATTGCTCTTAAAAAATATGTCCCGCACTTCCAGTGATTCCGGATACATTAACCGTTTACTCATGTCCCCTCAGTAGAGCTGCAGTCGAACCTCCACTAACAGCCACCTCTCCACAACGGCCACTTTTTTTTGTCCCGGCGGACAATCCATACATTCACTCTTGCATGTTTTAACCTCTCCACAACGGCAACGGCCACTAAAGCGCATCCCAGCTGCCAAAATAACCTCTCTACAACGGACACTTAATCAACGACTGACTAACGGTGTATACAAAACCCCATTTTTTTTTTGGCGTACAGTAATAAAAGGTCACGAAACCTAATCCGTACCGCGATTCGTCGGGCTGTACAGTATCTTATTATTGCGGCACGTGTTTAGAGAGCGATCACGATATTCAAGCCACTGATGTAAGAGTCACAAAATAAGAAAGTACAAGGCCCCTTTTTTCTATTTTCCATTTTTTACGCTTTTAAAGTACTGTATTTTTATTTTCATAAATCGAGTACAGCTGATAAGGTTCTGTGTTTAAATTGCATTGCGAAATTGGCACAGTAAGTCACATTAAAATAGAACTTCATAGCCACAATGTTGTTCCCCCCCCCCCAAAAAAAAAATGGTGTCATATTACGCCCCTACCTCCCCATAACGGCCACCTCTACAACGGCCATTTATTTACCTCTGTCCCCAAGGTGGCCGTTGTGGAGAGGTTCGACTGTATTGTGTTCGCCAACAACTTTTTATAGGTGACGTAAGCTTATCTGTTGAAACACAAGGGTACACATTAGTATATACACATTTCGAGTTTTCGAGGTCTGAGTTTTCGAGGTCTGAGTTTTCGAGGTCTGAGGTTTCGAGGTCTGAGGTTTCGAGGTCTGAGTTTTCGAGGTCTGAGGTCTGAGGTCTGAGCTTTCGAGGTCTGAGCTTTCGTCACACCTTTGACCTATTTTCGCAATACGTTTTTACAAAGCGATGATTGCACAAGACCTGTACCCGGGGGGGGGGGGGGGGGAGGGGTACTCAAAAAAGTTTTATATGGGGAGGCTCCGCCCAGAGGTCCAAACCCTTACCCTTTCATATACCATTTTTCACAGAAAAGGTACCCCTTTCATATACCTTCCATAGAAAATGGTACCCCTTTCATATACCTTCCACAGAAAAGGTACCCCTTTCATATATACCTTCCATAGAAATTATGAAAATGGTACCCCTTTCACATACCTACAGTAGAAGCACTGCATCCCTTTTCTATACCCTTGTAATGAACTTAATGAACAATATATATCACCAGAAATCATCAAGCATTACCAGTAGAGATGTTAACCAAACAATAATATCATTTACTCGTGAAATCCGCCTACCCTTTCATATACTTCAACTCGTGAAATCACTACCCTTTCACATGCCTCGAGCCTAAAAAAGGACCCCTTTCGGGCGGAGCCTCCCCGTATAGTCCATTATAGGGAGTACCCCCCGGGACCTGTACTAACCAGGCACAGAGGTCTATTTCTGAATGTACTGGATTAAATATTTCGCGACTGATATAAACTGAACACCGGCATGGGCCAAGAGGGAAACTTTTCGTGGAAGATGAACGTGTGACTCTGAGGTAAGTTAAAATTGAAAATAAATTGCGAATAACACGAATTGACAGTTTTGGTATCAGTCTGCATTTTATACCCAGTCTGCATTTTATACCTAGTCTGCATTTTATACCCAGTCTGCAGTCTGCAATCTGCAGTCTGCATTTTATACTGACCGGCTCGAGATATGAAAGGGTAGGGATTTCACGAGTTGAAGTATAGAAAAAGGAAGGGAGAACTGTCATTTAGGACATTTAAGTGTTTAAAAGGGCCTTTGTATATTATATAAATTGTAAATTAACTCTGAAAAGCCTCTTGGGGAGAGTAATAAAATATTGTATTGTATTGTATTATCTCGAGCAGACGCACCTAACGGCTGATTCATCCACTACTCAACTACTCAATCGAAAAGTCAGGAAAAGGCGTCAAAGGGATGCAGTGTTTCAACTGTAGGTATGTGAAAGGGGTACCATTTTCTATGGAAGGATCAGTCAAAAATGGTATATAATAAACGAGGAGCGTTGAAGCCATTGTGGCTCGATGTCGCGGCTTCGCCTCTTTACTGTTCGCGCAAAGGAAAAAGGAAAACGAAATCCCTCTGGCACCCAGGGTAAGGTTGACGATATTTGATGAGAAATCTTGTGACACTTCGGTCGCTTCAAGTTTACATTCAGTGATGTTTAATCGGTGGAAGGCCGGAGAAACTTCTTGTCCATCAGAGCAAATAATTAACTGGGCGCGTCTACGGGCGAGCCCGTAATGCACGTGTTTTTTGTGTGTTGGTGATTCGCCCGGTACCTCAACTTAAAGACGTATATGCCAGAATCGTTTTTAGATTTGAAAGGAGCTACGTCACGGATGGCGCATCTTGAAAAGAACGGCCAATTTTTTCAAGTTCGCCGTTCGCAATTCTCCATCCTCGGCCATCCTAGCCTGCGTGCAGACGTCTCCTACGCGTGAAGCAAGGAAACAGGACACGTCTGCACTCAGGCTATGTATACAACCATCCTTGTACCTGTTTGGTTTATTATCACCTCTTTGGTGTCTTTCTACGTTAGTAAACTATTATTTTGAGGCTTTGCGAAAAACATCTTTGGCGCCAAATTATAGGTACATTTTCTAAAGGAACGTGCACGTGTTATCTCATCTGACACCAATCGAAAAATGCTCCTTACTCCTCGGCGAACATGCTCCTCAGATTGTTTATCGCGTTTTGCAGTACTTCCGTAGCGATTTGCTTTGGGGAAATTTGGCAATTTTTTCCTTGACAAGACAGTGTCCTTGTTCCCTTACCACACGAGCAAGGAAAAATTGTCAAGTGAAAACTTGTCAAGGAAAACTTGCTATATATTCTAAGAAAAATTAAACAATAGTGCATGTTTCTGGGGTTTTTTCTTTTCAAATCAGTACTAATAATAACTTACAAACAGGATGAGGTGTTAAGCTTAAAGTGAACACTGTTTGTAAGTTTTATACAAGAGTTAACTGTAACCCTGTTAGTTGTTACTAGTAAGCTGAGTCATAGCTGCAGTGTAGTTGAGTGGTACAGCAATATAACAAAACTGTATTCCCCTAAAAGAGGGTGAACATTATTGAAATCATTATACTGATCAAAACAATCTATGTATAATATATTGAAAGAAAAACTAAGAATAGACTAGTCTAGTTTTATTATTTGTCCCATTTCTTATTACAATTCTCTTATTAAATTTAAGTAGTATCAGTTATCGCTTAAAGCATTAAATTGTGTAACTCACTACAAAGTTTGAAGCTTTTTTGGTCTGAAATTGAAGCTGCTACAGTTTTGAAATACTACTATTCCTAGTGGCTCACATGCAGAGCTTATCCTGGTTTCTGTAGCATGAAGCAACTAGGAGTATTGCTACTCCCCTGGATGGGATGCTAGTCCATCGCAGGTTACCCTCCAGCATTTTGTCGCCGGTACCCATTTATACTCCTGGGCCTGGTTGTTCATTAAAGGATGGATAACGCTATCCACCGGATAAATCACTATCCAGTGGATAGTGTAGTTTGTTTTGTTAACACTTATCCACTGGATAGTGATTTATCCGGTCGATAGCGTCATCCATGCTTTGAACAACCGGGGCCTGGGTGGAGAGAGGCACTGTGAGAGTAAAGTGCCTTACCCAAGAACACAACCAGTGAGTGACCCCGGCAAGCGCTCAAATCTGAACTGCTCGATCCGGCGTCCAACATGCTATCCATTTGGCCACCACGTCTTCCACAATTTGAATAATGGGACTCTTTATTCGAAGAGTGGAAGTTTGAAATAAAGAATTGAATCAAATTTCCATTACTAAAAATTAATTAATAGTGGTATGAATACAGACCGATTTTGACTTTAAACTTGGAGGAAAGTTAGCACTCACAAGATGAAGTTTGCATTCCTTTATCTCTACAGTACAACAGGAAATGTCATTTCTATTTGATCTCCAAGACCACAAACTATAGTTTGGCCAGGCTTGACTGCCGAGACCCCCTCTGGAGTCCCTGTCAAAATTAAATCACCTTCCTCAAGCGTCATAGTCTGACTGATATAACTTATAAGATAAGGAATCTTGAAGATCAGATCTCGAGTGTTTCCATCTTGTTTCAATTTACCATCAACCTTCAGCCAAAGATGAACATTATCAGGCTCTGGAATCTCCGCCTTGGGGATAAATTTGCTGATGGGCAATGCAGTATCAAAACCTTTAGCAAACGTCCACGGGTACCCAAGTTTCTTGGCTTTACTTTGAATATCTCTAGCAGTCATGTCCAGAACAAGAGCATATCCCCCAACATGATCCATTGTATTTGACTCTGAAATGGCCACTCCTGTTTTACCGATCACAACACCAAGTTCAACTTCATGATGAAGCTCTTCACAGCCAGGTGGAAGCTACAGGAGTGAAAACAAAAATAACAATGTCATTAAAAATGATCTCACTGACATATGGCTTGAGTAAGGCAACCAAGATTCAGGCAAAGAGGGTTGTGGAAGGGACCTTTGCCCTGAAAGGAGAATAAAATGAATATTAGCTGATGCAGCCTCGCTGGTTCTTAATTTCGGCGTGTGTTTTTTGTCACTGATTCACCCCATACCTCCATTCGGCGTAGCTCCACTCTACCAGCCCCTCCGAGGAGACCATTAGGGCAGGGTGTTGTTGTTCAATGTTGAGCAGAGCCGATGAATATTGTGTAAAAACAGAGGTCTATAACTAGAGGTTCCCATCTAGCATTGCGCGCGGCCCATCAGATTCGCAGTTAGGCTATTTTTAGACATTTTTCGCGCGAAACCAGCAGCCAATCACGCACCATGCCTGACAAAAATGGTCAGTGAACGCGCCAGCTCGACAATTTTTGTTCAAGACGGTTTGTTCGTCGATTGAAACGCTGGCGAAAATTATTAAGTAAAAAACCTTGGCCCTTCTAAATCAAACAAATGTTAATTCCACTAAATAATGCACGAAGTTTGAAACGAAATATTTAATGGGAAATGCCTGTAAAATGTACAACTAATGCGACTGAAAGAGCTCTAAAGGCAGCCTGAAATTAATTTACGGGAAGATCAGACAATTAAGCTTAATTCGTCCAAAGAATGAAAACCTGTTTACAACACCAGTTTAAGCTTAGTATATTCAGTATTGTTACCTTGTATTTCGAAGAGGCTTGTCAATTCCAGCTGAATTAGGATCAGATATATAAAGCTTAAGCAGTTATAAGCTTACGGCAGTTCGTCAAGCGTTCGTGACAGTCAATCATTCAAAGATCACTTCACAGTGAAATTCTCTTCGAAGACCACTCTCTTTCTTTTCATCCATGTAGATATTGAGGATTTCCTTTGTTCTTTTACTTCAATGAACTTGATTTTAAGCTCAGACGTTCGTTAATTCTGTAGTCGTGCAAGTTTTGCCCGCCGTATACATGTAAACAAGTGAAACCTTCGGCTGCGTATAGCTGTCCGTTCAACTTGTAAAATGAATATAATGTTCAGCTCCACAATTATTTCGAATCTTCCCATGTTAAGCTAAACCATCTGCACAATTTTCCAGAATATACGAAACTTTGGAGAGATTGAGCGAAGATTAATCCGCGGAGAAAACTTTGTCTTGCTTTCTTTTCATTCAATTTGCCAACTGGACACCGCGCCAGAAGTTTTGCCGCCGAATTCATACAAATCATGCTTCATTTAGACTGAACTGAAAATTATAGTTTTACAAAAAGTATACCGAAAGCTTGATCAAAATTTAGTGAAGTATTTAAACAATTATTACATTCTGCTGTGACGCTTTCGCTTTTCCTTGGCCGGCAAAGTTTCAGCCTTTGAGTAGCGCTCGCATATCATTAAACATAGGCACGCAATGCGTGCAAGAGCTATTTTTTTGGTAAAGAATGGTGTTATGGAGCATGAAAAGATTGGATTGGAAACTGCAGATCATGGTGGTTGTTTTGAGTTGGCAGATTGGCTTTAGTATAGTGTATTTTAAGTTATCAAAAATCAAGCGATGTGGCTTGTTTTCCTGGCAAAACAGTTTTGTGCTGGTCAAGTTGATTATATTCAATGGACGATCGAATGTTTTCCAGTCAGAGAATATTCAAAACGTTTTTTATATTTTATTAATTTTACTTGGGTGGTTTAAGTTTTAAAATTGCGAATTGTAGTTAAAAAGGAAAATAACGTTTGGTGTCGTCGATTAGAAAATAATGCAATTCTTGGATGTTAAAAGCGTAACGTGAAAGAAATAAAAAAGAGATTGGACTGCATTGGTGTTTTGAGATAAAAAATATTTTCCAAACATTTTGAAAAGTTACATTTGTTACCGAGTGGTCAAACTCAAAGACTCGAAGGGTTGAATGTCAGAGCAGTCAGCTACGCATGCTCCCCCAGTCCGCGATCCAGGTGAAGAGGATCGCAGGCACACCGAAACACCCACAGCTGGAGACTGAGCCTACCCCACCCTGGGAGTGCAAATCCCCACCTCCAGTCCAATAGTTGACTACTATAAAATAAAAACGGTTTCTGTGAGGGCAGTTGTTTTTACATCTTCCTTTAACTACCAGGCAAAGAAACAGTTGGAAACGAATGCGTGACAATTGAACAAACCTGCGTTACACATGACAAGGGTCAACAAAAGTATTTTATTTAGGTATTTAAAACATAAACCATTTGTGTTGTGGTTCATCAAGAAATATTTGTGCCAGTACAGTGTGTTGTTTTAAATATTAAATTGTACTCCTTATCATCGTATAATTAAAACCCTTAGTGAAGGTCTGCTTAAAACATTCATGTAAATTTGATTGATGACCTTTTGACCCTGACATGTTGTAATGCATTTATTAATCAAATACAAAATGCTAAAATTTAATGACAATTCACATAGCAGAACACCAAGAACTGCAAAATCCTCACAGTACCTTGAAGGAAAACAATTTTTTGATTTCATTCCAAAGAAAAACATCACGTTTTTATTAAAATTTCGGCTCTTTACATGTAATTAAATTAAATTTACATTTGAAAACAAGTGTATCAAATTATATTTTGTTTTCGATATCCATATTTCTACTGCAGCAAATTTGCACCAAACTGGAAATAAATGCCATATATTGAAAATCCTTGTGATAAAATTGAAGAGGAAAAGATTTTATTTTATTCAACACGCAGATATTTATCCAACTGAGAAACAAGAACTAATTCAATTATCACAAGCGTTTGTACGAAAAACAAAAGTATCAGGTTACATCCTTTGCATGAAAAACAAAAGTATCAGGTTACACACGCCGACATTACAACCAAAAGTATCACATTACATACGTTTCTGTTTTACCGAAATTAATGTGGTAAACATTCGGATAAAACGTAACAAGTTCTGTGAATAAAATCAACCCAAGAAGATTGACCGAAAGTCAACTATTAACAAGACAAGAGAACTTGCGTAAGCATATTTCAACTTTTCTCTTCAAAATATCTGCTCACGAATTTACCACTTCCCGTGAAAATTTCTGCACTCAACAGCAAAAACATCGAAATAGCGCGTGTTTAGCAAAAAATCAAATACTGTTTGGCATGATTCGTCACCGAATCCTCGAATATTCAAAGTATAGTTACTTTAGCGCGGAATTCTCAACGTACCGGGGAAAATAAAAGAGACTTCTGGTAAAATCTCATGAATGAACATAACAGTAACAATACAAAGGATACTAGGTCTTAGTTTTCGAGGGTCGTAGTTTTCGTAACACCCCTATTTCTTCTTCTTTATGTTTGTTCCTTCGTGGTTGATCGAAGTTCTTACTGCATGCTGAATCGGCGCCATTCATACTTTCAGATGTCAAGTTCAGTATTGGTCTCATCAGGTTTTCCTTTTCTGGTGCTTATCACTAGCTTAGCTTAGGTTGCCTTCATCTTCTCGAAGGGATCGATGTCTTAGTTATATGCCGGCCTTTACACACAAACAAAGATGGCTGCCGCTTGGCACACGGCAATTTCATTGGTTGTTGAACTTAGTGTTGTTGATGGTAGTCCGATTTTGATTGGTCGGACAAACATACATACATACCTCACTCACTACATCGTCCAACACGACAGCTAAGAAGCTATTTTTCTAAAAAAAAAAATAGCTCAAAAATGGTTCAACGTGATTGGCTGCTGGTTTCGCGCGAAAAATGGTCTAAAAATAGCCTAACTGCGAATCTGATGGGCCAAGACCCAATACCAGAGATGGAAACCTCTAGTTATAGACCTCTGGTAAAAATCTATCTGATAGCTGTACTTTGCCTGTATAGATTAGTTCATTTCTGTGACTCCTTGTAACCGTCGAAAGCATTACGCTACAATCAACTTGCTAATAAGACTGCTCACAGACAAGAGAATATTAGAAATAAAGTAATTCTCCTAACTTACAAAGAGACATATTTATGTCAGCAAGTGCAGATAATTTAAATCCTGAAGATTTCCAGTCCGTACTGTGCATGCTCAGGGTTTGTTTTCATTTTTGTTTTGAATTTGTTGATACGTTACTCTTTGGTGATAGCTACATGAAGTTGTTTTTGAGTTCGCCATTACGGGTTTCGTTTGAGTTCCTGAATGCTCGATGAGCTGAAACGTCGTTTGGAATAACGGCAAGGTTCTTCTACTCGTTATTATTGTTTGGCAAGGATATCTGGCGTTAATAATGAAGAAAAATGTAAGTTTGTACAACAATTTATATTTTCGCTAGTGTTTACATTCCTTTGTATGCGACTCATAAACATTGCAGGCGGAGATTTTCTGTTTATAGTTTTTGTCTTTCTGTTCTAACTTTGATCACAGATCTCAAACTTACTAAATATTTAACAGAGAAAACACTTTTACACAACATAAATTAAAAGCTTGATTAACTTTTAATCCTGGATTATTAGCGTTAATCGACTTTCGAACAACTGGACCCTGGAGAACAATAGATTTGTGACGTCACGGATGTCCTAAAAGATTGGGATAATCCGGACTGGTAAAAGGCCAATCTCGTCCCCAGAGCCAGCGCGTTTCGGTCAGCGGTGACTGAACGCCCAATTCCTTGGTGCTGACCAAAGGATCGCGGCCTCTGGGAACGAGATTGGTAAAAAGGCGTAAAAGGGATGCAATGTTTCAACTGTAGGTATGTGAAAGGGGTACCATTTTCTATGGAAGGATCAGTCAAAAATGGTATATAAAAGGGTAAGGGTTTGGACCTCAGGGCGGAGCCTCCCCGTATAAAACTTTGTTCAGTAACCCCCCCCCCCCCGGAAATACCCTAACGGAGTTAAGACGGGGGTACACGTGAATTTCAATGAAATTTTAAGAGGTTAAAGAAGGGATAGAAGGGAAAAAAAAAATTTCGAACACCAACAGACAGTTGATACCCACGCGGGTGCTCTCGCGTGGGTATTCAACTGTCTGTCAATTGTCAATCTACTAATTTTTAACTTCAAATTCTAATTTTAAAACTACATCAAATCTCAATATTTCTTATTTCCCTAAATTTTACAACTCCCTTTGAGAAAAACTCTTTCCTCCCAAATATACCCAAAAATCACCCAAAAATTTACAAAACACCCCATAACATAGATTAATGAGATGAAGCAGAGGGTTTTGCGAACGAGATATTTCCATTAAACCCATGTTAAGTGGCGGAAAAATGGCATTCATATGTACCCCGCCTTAACGGGAAATGATGCCGAAGCACTAGTCGGGTAATCGATCAACTACCCATATAGGTTGACGTACCTTGGGCGCCGGAGGTTTTCTTTTCCTTATAAACGAGGAGCGTTGAAGCCGTTCTGGCTCGATATCGCGGCTTCGCCGCTTTACTGTTCGCGCAAAGGAAAAAGGAAAACAAAATCCCTCTGGCACCCAGGGTAAGGTTGACGATATTTGATGAGAAATCTTGTGACACTTCGGTCGCTTCAAGTTTACATTCAGTGATGTTTAATCGGTGGAAGGCCGGAAGAAACTTCTTGTCCATCAGAGCAAATAATTAACTGGGCGCGTCTACGGGCGAGCCCGTAAAATGCACGTGTTTTTTGTGTGTTGGTGATTCGCCCCGTACCTCAACTTAAAGACGCATATGCCAGAATCGATTTTAGATTTGAAAGGAGCTACCGTCACGGATGGCGCATCTTGAAAAGAAACGGCCAATTTTTTCAAGTTCGCCGTTCGCAATTCTCCATCCTCGGCCATCCTAGCCTGCGTGCAGACGTCTCCTACGCGTGAAGCAAGGAAACAGGACACGTCTGCACTCAGGCTATGTATACAACCATCCTTGTACCTGTTTTGGTTTATTATCACCTCTTTGGTGTCTTTCTACCTTAGTAAACTATTATTTTGAGGCTTTGCGAAAAACATCTTTGGCGCCAAATTATAGGTACATTTTCTAAAGGAACGTGCAGGTGTTATCTCATCTGACACCAATCGAAAAAATGCTCCTTACTCCTCGGCGAACATGCTCCTCAGATTGTTTATCGCGTTTTGCAGTACTTCCGTAGCGATTTGCTTTGGGGAAAACCAGGGGAAAACCATTGACACTATTCGAAAGTGAAAATTGCCACTCAAGCATTTTGCAAAACAAATAAATCGATGATGTAGCTTCTGGCCCAATCAAATCTCAACAAGAAGTCTGGGGGATTCCCTAAACCAAGAAGTAAAACAACTGGTTTGGTGCAGATGCGTTCATTTCTGGCTAAATATCACCCAGACGAGCAACTTTACCTTTCAAGAGAGATATTTTCTCTACTATGGCTGACCAGCCTCGTGAAAATGCTGTGGCTAAGCAGGAAAATAACGGCTTTGGACCACTTTCCAAGCCTCGCGGAAGAGCTGCCACTATCGCGTCCGTGGTTGTGGCCGTGATTTCTGGGGTTGTATTTGTGTTCGCGGTGAGGGAGAAAAGAAAGCGAGGAAGGAATTCATTTTCTGGTCACTGCAGTGGCCCTCGTTGCGCTAAGTTTAGTTGTTGAGTTTGTTGGGGAACTAGTGCGAAGGACGTGTCTAATAACTGAAGAATTTCAGCACCAGCAAACGCGATATCAAGGAAAATGGAGGAAAGTTTTCTATTCCACTTTCGCTTTCGAATCATATGGCCGCTGCATTTTAATCGTCGCAGTTGCTTCTATTATGATCGTGTGTATAAATGCTTTGTTCGAACATTACGAAGCTTTCTCTCGCCCAGATTACGCCATCTTGTTTGCACTGAACTGTTTCTTGATGCCGCAGTTGCTTGTCCCTTGTCGGTCTTCGAGAGCTTTCTGCTGTTAGAAACATCGGAGTTAAACGAAGGAAAAAAAACAGGAATGTCGGTGATGGGCTTGCTTGGAACTTCTACTTCGATTACTTGAAGTTCGTGCTTCCCGAACTGCAAAACCAGATCGGATTATCTGATAAATTTTCGTTTTAAGATTACAGAGAAAAAGCTTTTCATCTTGCTGCCAAAAAACGTGCTACACCTATGACGACATCGTGGACGCGGATTCCAGGGTGAAATTTGCAGGTCATCTCCCCGAGCTTAAAAAAGAGCAGGGGTGGGATAAAGGAGCGATCCTACAAGCATGCAGTACACCGTGTTGAGATGCCGCGCCCAGACGGAAAGATAGATGAATACCACTTTGTGTTGGAGTATGCCACCCCTCTAATGTCCCTGTACGACATGTCTATGCTTGCAGAGGCTACCTTTACTGCTCAAGAGCGGGGATCATCAGGTAAATTGTTTGACAGTCACAAAACAGGGTGTCTTAATAATATTAGGACCCCATTGGGGACTCTCTAAGGGGTACTCAACCCAAGTTTGCCCATGCTGTCAAACCCCGACCCTGTTTATGACAACAATTTCACACTTGCCCTACCCTGTTTATTTGATTCCTGACAGTGATCTGTTAGCTGTTGTCAACTTAACAAATTGAACGTCAGTTTTTTATGCGTCTGTCCTGTTATTGATCATGAATTGCGTCATAACATTGTCAAAGTAGCTGTGGATCCACGAGTCGAAGCCGAGTGGATCCGCAGACTACTTTGACAAAATTATGTTATGACGAAATTCATGATCAATAACAGGACAGACGCATTAAAAACTGACGTCCATTTGTTTTTTACAATAACAACAGGCCAAAACGATCAAGGGGAAACCAAGTAAAAGTGAACTGAAAACGATTCCGAGGAATCACAGCTTCGTGAACTTCAAACTACGTAAAAATAACTCGATAATAAATTTCTTAGACAGATTTTCTGAAACTAACCTTTATTCCATTTGGAAATTCTTGCAAACCCGCTGAAATAATCGCAAGTTCAGTCCATTCTTATCAGTTGTTTTGAAGTTACACGCGGCAAAATAAACGGATTCCATAATTTCCATTCCTGTCAACTTCATGCAACGATAAACTACAACAATATTGTTCTCTTTCGCTTTATCGTTGAATTGATTCTCAGTCTGCCGATTGAAAAGCAACCTGTGAACGACTTTTCATGATTTACTTCTCAAAGAACTCCTGTTCAGATGTAATTTTTCCACTTTATCGAACTGACAACACTGCCATTTTGGCGAAATTTTGAAGCTTTTCCGCGCGTGATTACGTCATTCATGTGTCTGTCCTCTTATTGACAATAAAAATTAGCCAATGGGGCGCGCGAGAATTTTGACAGTTATTGTAAAAATTGATATCGTCAGACGCAAGGATGTTGGGGAAAATATTTCCTGATAAACTGAAGGGCACCCATGTACCCTGTCTATGACAACATTGAGTCAAAAACCCATACCCTGTTTATGAATCTACAGGTCCAAAGCCCTATGGTGGCACATCCCCATATAGGCTATATATGGGAGTACCCCTCCCCTAGGGGATCCCCAATTTTAAACCCTAAAAGGTACAAAAATCACCCCTGTCACTTTTATTTGGAAGTCCTGGACCCATTTCTGTTCAACTCATGCAAATTCAGCTGAGCCAAAGCCAAATGAATTTAGTCCATGTGGAAATTGGCAATAAAGTGACAGTGGGTCTTGGAATCTCAAACATTATTTAGGAAAAGGGTTATTGCAATCTTGAAAGGGTGTCAACATCTCATCAAGTCTTGAATTTTGGCAAATAATTTTCTTTTTTGGTCCCTAATAACAATTTGTGCCCAATCCCTCTTCAAAATACAGATATATCAATCTGATTTTAAAAAAGATGAAAATTGGAATTGGAAGTGGTACTGCTGAAAGAAAAAGTAGGGAAGAGCAACTGAGTAACAAAATTTCTGATGAGTATATAGAAACCTTGCATATATAGATGTTATTGAACTAGCGTGAGGTCCGTATTGGGAAAATATTGGTCGAGTTCTTTTTTTGCAAGTTTATGGACCGAGCCGAAGGCGAGGTCCATAAACTTGCAAAAAAAGAACTCGACCAATATTTCCCAATACGGACCGAACAAGCTAGTTCAATAAAGTTTTTATTATAATGGCTTTTTTAAAAATTTGCTGATAAATTAATGCAACCATTCTCGGCTAACGCGCGCGCCAAAGCTAAGCATATTCTTGCATTTTTCAGGCCGCTTTGCGAAAAGTTTAACCAAAATTGTCCGCCAGACATGAGGAAAAATGTTTCTACTTAATAGAAAACAGTTTTCTTTTGTTCGATGTTTCATAATTCGGCGAAATGAGTTCGTGAGTGGTCCATCTTAAGCGGTCCGTATTGCAAAATTCGGACAAATTTCGTGGGCAACCACGAAACAGGCTTGTAAGGATGAACTTGTAGTTTATTTGTCTTTTTCTTAAACCATATACTTCGCTCTACTTCCATGTATTGAGCACTGTTTTACGGAAATCAAACACTACACTATATATATATATATATATATATATATATATATATATATATATATATATATATATATAATATATATATAGGGCAGATGCTTGTGGGCAGTTAAAAGTTGCTATCAAAAATTTAAACCGTTTTTTCCCTTATACTTAAGGTGGTGCTGTTTATCCGAAAACTGAAAGAAATTCTGGATGGTTGCCCTGACTGTAAAGGGAAGTATGAATTAGTGCCTATTTCAGGAGATGCCGAGAATAACAAAATAGCAGATGTTTGGTGGGGATCCACAAGGCTGCAAACATGGAGGTCATAGAGGAGGATGCATAGTCAACAGAACAGCATCGTTTTTGTAAACCAAGGCGAGGACAAGAATTTGGGGTCTGAAAGTGAACGTTGAATAAGGGGAGGGGGGAAATATTATTTTTTTGTGTGTATATTCGGCTCCCGACTTGTACAAAATACGTAAACTTGGTTTGTCTCAATTGGTATTGTCCAAGCTTCGATTTTAGACAAAACTGTCGAGACATTGAACTTAATTTAGTGAGAGTCAATTTTTGCTTGCATGCTAATGTTTTGTGGTCACTTTAATCTCCCCCTCCCCTCTAATCAATGCTGTTTGGGTTTGAATGTGAACACTACAATAATAATATTATTATTTTATGCCCTAATTATTTTTATTAAAAGACAACATTGAAATATACAGGGAGGGGGGAAATATTATTTTTTTGCCCGTATATTTCGGCTCCCGACTTGTACAAAGTACGTAGACTTGGTTTGTCTCAACTTGTATTGTCCAAGATTGTAGATGAATTGGACTAGCTGTTTATAAACAGTAAATGTTGTAATAGCTCAGCTATAAAGCAATAGTAATATTTGATTTGAAAGTCGTAATTCCTGAATTCAATCTGTTGGTATAAGTGCCTTTAATTTCAGGACACGAAGGTTAGTTAACAAAATAGCAGATGTTTTGGTGGGGATGCGTAAATCAGCTGTAAACATAGAGCCACATAGAGAGGTGGATGCTGACTGAGAGCACTATAGGAGTCAACAGAACAGTACTGTTGCAAACCAGGCGGGGCACTTTGGACAAGATGTTTGAAAACAGTTAATGTTGTAATATCTAAGCTACAGGTACCCACAGTAATCAGTAATTGATTTGAAAGTCCTGAATTTGATCTGTTGTTCCCGCTATTGTTTTCTTTCAACAAAGAACTGTATGCATAATGAAGTATGGGGTTATACGGAAATCTTGCCTTAAAGGAAACTTGAGATTTAAGAAAACGTTTCGGTCACTTCAGTGACCTTCGTCAGTTCGAATGTGAATAAAACTTATGAAACATAAACAATAAGAAAGGATGTGATAAAAATTCATAAAAAGTGTTTTAAAAAATAACGGTCTATGCGGAAGTTCTAAAAATTCTTGAGATTTCGATAAACACGCGGGAACTCAACATGTTCATTGATTGAGTCTTTCTCTTTAGTGGAGTGCCACGCTTCTAGAAATAGTCTCTGGTTCCACTGGGAGCAGACGTCAAGGATTGCTACGTTGTTGAGTCAAAGTTGTGACCCGTTTGTTGTGCGTGTTAATGGTAATGGGCCAGTAGGGAATTCTTGTCGAAAGAGGCGACATTTCAGTATTATCTTCTTCTATTTGTTAAACCATTTGTGGTTATCGCCCAGCATTAAAACTGAATAAAATTGATTTATGTTAAAATGTAGGCCTTCTACATAAAAAATATGTCAGTGAAAGTAAAATATAATGTAGGTATTGAGAATCAGTTAGTTCACTACTGGCCCAGCTAACATTTTTGTAGAGATTGAAACATATATTCTCCTAGTATGGTTTCATTACAGAACGGATGCCTACACTCGCTTCTGACTGAAAAATCTTTGATCTCCTTTGTTCTTTATAATTATTGTTCGGATTAAAGTTGTTTACTTGAGACCAATTGTATATTTTTTAAAGGTCAGAAATCAACTTGTTTTTGCTATTTCTTTCCTAAGTTTCCGAATCTCTTTTGGATAGTCTGTATTGAAACCACATGACTTTCATTTTTCATACAGTGGAACCTCGATATAACAATGTGCCAAGGGACTGTAATCCCTATCGTAACAAGCTGTTGACAGACACGTTACAGTCCTTATGCAATGAGAACTAAATTATAAAGGAAACGTATTGCCCGGGGAATATTGTCATATCTTTTCAAGTGTTTAGCCTCCTTTTTCATCGCGCGATGATTGATTTTATCGTTATATCGGGGTAAATTTTACGTTTGGGCTGCCAGATTGTGATCGTTATATTGGGGAATATCGTTATATTGAGTATCGTTATATCGCGGGGAGTTTTCTCCATACATTTACTGTAACATTTGCCGGGCTGTCAAATGTTGATCGTTATACCGGGAAACATCGTTATATCGAGTATCGTTATATCGAGGTTCCACTGTAGTAACTTCTGGAATTTTAATTGTTTTTAACCATGGACCAGGGTAAACACCTTTTATATTCCTATTAGGAAAGTTTTACGGCGCAAGCAGTAAAACGCAGTGAATGGAGCGTGACCTGCAAATCTCAAAAACAGTTAGTTACTGTATTTTTAAAACTATGTTTTAAAACTATGTTACAATGCTGTCAATTAATTGTTTTTGCACCCGCTGGGATTGGGTAAGATCCTTGAAGGCTTTATTGTCTCAAGTGTTGCAAAAGATTGTCTAGATGGCAGCACTACGATTCAATTTTAAAGGACTTCCCTTCTGTGGCGTGCTATACTCAGTAAGCATTGTTGAAAAGAAAAGAAAATTCTTACCCTCCCTCCCTGTGTGGAGGATGTACATATTTGTCAATAAACGTGGGGGTCACCTCCCTTGGGGTTGGCGGTTAAGTCTTCAGGTAGCGACTTCCCCCAAGCCTTTGACATCGTTTTCCCCCTTTCATGTGTGCACCTGCCAATAGTCTTGTCGATCCCGCGCTGGCTTTCTCAGTGCCGGGGAGATAAGTGAGGCTTCAAAGGTCACTCGTTCAAATCTGACCTGCCAATACTCTTGTCCGTTTCCAGTGCGGGGTAGTCGTGCTGGTGATAAGTGAGGCTTTTTTAAAAAAATCGCGCAACTCAAAGTCGCTTCTTGTGCCAACCACAGGGATGTGTACCCCCACAATTACGCCAAACAATGTGTGGTTTCTATTTTTTTGCATGTATGTAAGCATGATCTCACGGAACAGGGACATTAATGGTGTATTGTTAAGGATTTTGGTCCGAAACTTGTGTTCTGGCATACAGTTAATTTATGGAATAAGGGCGGTGCTAGAAGACCAGCCTCTTCAAATTATCCTTCTTCTTCCTTGTATTTACTAAGGGTTGTGTAAAAAACCTTTCACAACAACTTTTAATTTATTTGTGAACTTACTAAACGTGTATACTCCTCTAGCTGTTTTATTTTGGCGGGAAACCTTTGGAACGATGATTAAAATTGACGAAAAAGAACATTTCGACACTGTTACTTGTCGAAGGACTGGGTCACGTGACCTTAAAAATCTCCAAATACATTGGATATTTTAATTAATTCAAAATGGCGGAAGGCTATTTTATGTCACGTGACCCAGCCTTTGCAAGGGTCTTCTCTCTTTCAGCCGCTATCTTTAAAAAAAGAGAGAAGGCCCGGTACAACTGTACGGTTGGTGTCTTGGTGGTGCTTTTGGCGGGAAGAAGAGAGACCCTGGGAACGAGGTTGACTCCCACTCGTACAAAGACATGCATCTCAATGATCTCATGCATCTCTGGTTTTAGAAATCCAGTGACAATCATCTAGTTTTAGCTGAATGATGAAACTGTCTATAAATTACCGCACATAGCAAGTTATAATAGCTTATAGGCTATATCAGAGGTCTATCAGAGGCTATATGTTCTATCAATGGGTAATGATGACGTGGCATCAAGAAAATACCCCGGGGGGGGGGGGGTACTACCTATAATGGACTATACGGGGAGGCTCCGCCCGAAAGGGGTCCTTTTTTAGGCTCGAGATATGGTCAGTATAAAAATGCAGACTGCAGATTGCAGACTGGGTATAAAATGCAGACTAGGTATAAAATGCAACCTCGTTCCCAGGGTCTTTCATCCACCGCCCCCAAAGAGCGAGGAGGAGGCCTCTGGGGTGGGGAGATGAGAGACCCTGGAAACGAGGCTGTATAAAATGCAGACTGCAGATTGCAGACTGGGTATAAAATGCAGACTGATACCAGAACTGTAAATTCGTGTTATTCGTGATTTATTTTCAATTTTTAAAATACCGGAGTCCTCTGGAGTCATGCAATCGCCTTCTGAGTTGAAAATTTTCACTTTGTCTTGAAATATGGGATATATTTTCAATGTTTAACTTGTACATTTTGTATTAAATACGTTTCACAGCTTACCATAATAAGTTCTAGTCTATAAAATAACGACAACAAGATGGATTACTAGCGCATGGTCTGCAAACTGAAAGGCACTTTGGGTAGCCCTTCACAACAGTGTCACGCAAGCGCTTTTTCGAACGACAGTTTGTCTGCCGCGAAAAGTTTCCTTGGCCCATTCTTTAAAAAAAGTCATCAACATTGAAAGGCTATACAGTATTCGTTTTCTTTGGCTCGATTTGTTGCTTTCTTTTCCTTTCCATTCACTCAGTTTTCCATAGAGGGGACTGGCTGGTGTGTTAATTTATAACAACATTCAATTTGTGACCCGGGTTTGACCTATTTTCGCAATACGTTTTTACAAAGCGATGATTGCACAAGACCTGTACCCGGGGGGGGGGGGGGGGGGGGGGGGGGGGGGGGGGGTACTCAAAAAAGTTTTATACGGGGAGGCTCCGCCCAGAGTCCAAACCCTTACCCTTTCATATACCATTTTTCACAGAAAAGGTACCCCTTTCATATACCTTTCCATAGAAAATGGTACCCCTTTCATATACCTTCCACAGAAAAGGTACCCCTTTCATATACCTTCCATAGAAATTATGAAATGGTACCCCTTTCACATAACCTACAGTAGAAGCACTGCATCCCTTTTCTATACCCTTGTAATGAAAACTTAATGAACAATATATATCACCAGAAATCATCAAGCATTACCAGTAGAGATGTTAACCAAACAATAATATCATTTACTCGTGAAATCCGCCTACCCTTTCATATACTTCAACTCGTGAAATCCCTACCCTTTCAAATGCCTCGAGCCTAAAAAAAGACCACTTTCGGGCGGAGCCTCCCCGTATAGTCCATTATAGGGAGTACCCCCCCGGGACCTGTACTAACCAGGCACAGAGGTCTATTTCTGAATGTACTGGATTAAATATTCGCCGACTGATATAAAACTGAACACCGGGCATGGGCCAAAGAGGGAAACTTTTCGTAGGAAGATGAACGTCGTGACTCACTGAGGTAAGTTAAAATTGAAAATAAATTGCGAATAACACGAATTGACAGTTTTGGTATCAGTCTGCATTTTATACCCAGTCTGCAATCTGCAGTCTGCATTTTATACCTAGTCTGCATTTTATACCCAGTCTGCAGTCTGCAATCTGGCAGTCTGCATTTTATACTGACCGGCTCGAGATATGAAAGGGTAGGGATTTCACGAGTTGAAGTATAGAAAAAGGAAGGGAGAACTGTCATTTAGGACATTTAAGTGTTTAAAAGGGCCTTTGTATATTATATAAATTGTAAATTAACTCTGAAAGTAAGGGGAGAGTAATAAAATATTGTATTGTATTGTATTGTATTATCTTCGAGCAGACGCACCTAACGGCTGATTCATCCACTACTCAACTACTCAATCGAAAAAGTTCAGGAAAAGGCGTCAAAGGGATGCAGTGTTTCAACTGTAGGTATGTGAAAGGGGCTACCATTTTCTATGGAAGGATCAGGCAAAAATGGTATATAATAAACGAGGGAGCGTTGAAGCCATTGTGGCTCGATGTCGCGGCTTCGCCTCTTTACTGTTCGCGCAAAGGAAACGAAATCCCTCTGGCACCCAGGGTAAGGTTGACGATATTTGATGAGAAATCTTGTGACACTTCGGTCGCTCAAGTTTACATTCAGTGATGTTTAATCGGTGGAAGGCCGGAGAAAACTTCTTGTCCATCAGAGCAAAATAATTAACTGGGCGCGTCTACGGGCGAGCCCGTAATGCACGTGTTTTTGTGTGTTGGTGATTCGCCGGTACCTCAACTTAAAGACGCACTATGCCAGAATCGATTTTAGATTTGAAAGGAGCTACGTCACGGATGGCGCATCTTGAAAAGAACGGCCAATTTTTTCAAAGTTCGCCGTTCGCAATTCTCCATCCTCGGCCATCCTAGCCTGCGTGCAGGGACGTCTCCTACGCGTGAAGCAAGGAAACAGGACACGTCTGCACTCAGGGCTATGTATACAACCATCCTTGTACCTGTTTGGTTTATTATCACCTCTTTGGTGTGCTTTCTACGTTAGTAAAACTACTATTTTGAGGCTTTGCGAAAAAACATCTTTGGCGCCAAATTATAGGTACATTTTCTAAAGGAACGTGCAGGTGTTATCTCATCTGGACACCAATCGAAAAATGCTCCTTACTCCTCGGCGAACATGCTACTCAGATTGTTTATCGCGTTTTGCAGTACCTTCCGTAGCGATTTGCTTTGGGGAAAAAACCAGGGGAAAACCATTGACACTATTCGAAAGTGAAAATTGCCACTCAAGCATTTTGCAAAACAAATAAATCGATGATGTAGCTTCTGGCCAATCAAATCTCAACAAGAAGTCTGGGGGATTCCCCTAAACCAAGAAGTAAAACAACTGGTTTGGTGCAGATGCGTTTATTTCTGGCCTAAATATCACCCAGACGAGCAACTTACCTTTCAGAGAGATATTTTCTGCTATGGCTGACCAGCCTCGTGAAAATGCTGTGGCCCAGCAGGAAAATAATGGCTTTGGACCACTTTCCAAGCCTCGCGGAAGAGCTGCCACTATCGCGTCCGTAGTTGTGGTCATTCTTTCTGGGGTTGTACTCGTGTTCGCGGTGAGGAAGAAAGAAAGCGAGGAAGGAATTCATTTTCTGGTCTTTGCAGTGGCCCTCCGTACGCTAAGTTTAGTTGTTGGGGAACTTGTACGAAGGACGTGTCTAATAACTGAAGAATTTCAGCAACCAGCAAAACGCGATATCAAGGGGAAATGGAAGAATGTTATCGATTCCCGCTTTCGCTTTCGGATCATATACTCAGCGGCATTGTAATCGTCGGAGTTGTTTACTTTTCTGATCGTGTGCTTTGCTTGTGTACGAAAAATTACGAAGCCTTCTTTTCGCCCAGATTACGCCATCTTCGTTTTCTCGAAACTGTTTTTTGGCGCCGCACGTTGCGTCTTCCTGGTCGGGCTTCGAGAGCTTTATGCTGTGGCAAACAGCCCGGAGTTAAAACGAAAGAAAAAACAAGAATGTCGCTGGATGGCTTCCGCCTGGAGCTTCTATTTCGGTTACTTGAAAGTGGGTTCCAAAGCCTGCAAAGGCCAGATCGGAATTTCTGATAAATTTCGTTTTAAGATTTTACAGAGAAACGCTTTTCATCTTGCTGCCAAAAACGTGCTACGCTATGATGACATCGTGGACGCGTGATACATGGATGAAATGCAGGACATTTCCTCTCCGAGCTTTTAAAGAAGAGCAGGGTGTGGATAAAGGAGCGATCCTACAAGCATGCAGTACACCGTATTGAGATGCCGACCGCCTCAGAGACGGAAAAGATAGATGAAATATCACTTTGTGTTGGCATGTACCGCCACCCCCCTTTATGTCACTGTACGACATGTGTCTGGACATCCAGAGGCTTCTTTGACCCGCCTCAAGAGCTGGATCATCAGGTAAAAAAAGTTATTTTAAAACCCTTCAACGGACATTTTCTGTTGCTGTGAATCCTTCTCGAAAACGGGGTCTATATATATTTAATTAGGGTCGTCTCTCCTTGGACCGCCTGAGGGGGACTCTCCCAAGGGGTACTCAATCAAAACTTTGACTAGGGTGCCGTGCCGCCCAGCTGCGTAAAACCCCGACCCTGTTTATGCATCACAAACAATTTCATACTTGCCCTATTCCATTGTTTATTTGAGCATTTGATTCTGTGAAGGGGGGGGGGGGGGGGGTAGGTATCCCTTAATATATAATGGACTATACGGTGAGGCTCCGCCAAAAGGTGTAGCTTTGTTCAGGCTGGAGGTATATAATATAGAGGTCTAGGGATTTTTACTGAGCTGAAGATATAGAAAAAGGGTAGGGAGGAAAACTGTCATTTGGGTTGTAAACGGGCCTTTCAAATTATCTCACGAAAAGACGCACCTAACGTCTGATTCATCCAATATTTTACGGGGCTACTCAAGCGAAAAGTTTAGTAAAAAGTCGTAAAAAGGGATGCAGTGTTCAAACTGTAGGTATGTGAATTTTGCTGGGTACCATTTTCTATGGTGAAGTTACCTTTTCTCAAAAATGGTTATATAAAAGGGGTAATAGTTTGGGACCTTGGGGCTAGAAGCTCCCTGTAATAAAACTTGTTGAGGTACCCCCCCCCCCCCCCTCCCAGGATTTGATTCCTCGACAGGTGGATCTGTTAGCTCGCCTTATCGAACACTACTATCGTCAGACGCAAGGATGTTGGGGAAAAAATATTACCTGGTAACTGAAAGGGCACCCATGTACGCCGCTCTATGAAACATTGAGTCACAAAACAACCCCATACCCTGTTTATGAATATACAGGTCAAAAGCCTATGTGGCCACATAACCATATAGGCTTTATATTGGAATTACCCTCCCCTAGGGGATCCCCAATTGTTAAAACCTAATGGTTTACAAAAATCCACCCCTGTCACTTTTATTTGGAAGTCCTGGACCCATTTCTGTTCAACTCATCGCAAAATTCAGCTGAGCCCCCCCAAAAGCCACATGAAATTTAGGTATCCATGTGGAAATTGGACAATTAAGTGACAGTGGGTCTCCGGAATCTCAAGGGGTTTATTAGCAATCTTGGTGAAAATATGAGTCAAACATACTCATCAAAAGTCTTGGATTTTGGCAAATATATTTCCTTTTTGGTCCCACCTAACAATGTTGTGCCCAATCCCTCATTCAAAATACAGATATATCATGAACACCCTGGAAGAGCAACTGAGTACAAAATTTCTGATGAGTAGAAAAC
>MU826826.1:3404844-3407344 GCA_029204205.1 Desmophyllum pertusum
GGGGTGTCCGGGCTTAGAACAGGTTCCATAGAATACGTCATATAAGGTGTCAATATCATTCAAATGAACGTTGGATACTTCTGGGATACAACCGGAAACTATAACGACGTGTTTGTGTTCATTTCTTTTATTGAAAAGTGGCAAATTGATCAAAGTATCATATATTTACATAGATTATACCGCAAGATTCGCGCATTCATATAAGAAAAAAGTTCTTACTAGTTATATATAGATTTATAATCTATCAAATATTTTTCTCGCGCGCGATTGGTCTAAAAACGTCACGCATGACGCAGCCAAAACTTGGGAATATCCGGGTGATATTCCCCAAGTGATATTCCCCAGTTTTGAAAATTTGCGTTTCACGTTCGCAGGTTCAGTTTTCGTCTCAAATAAATTGCTAAATTAAATAAAACTGATTGTTTTGAACAGACTAGAAATATTTTTGAACGCCAACATAATTATTTTGATGTTTAACAGCTTGGCCGACCGAGATCTTCCACGGCAAACAGAGCGGCCTTGTGAAAAAATATTTGAAGGATAATAACTACAATAGCCTCCATTTGGCTTCAAAAATATGCTCGGGATATTTGTCCTTGGACATGATCTGTTCCTCGAAGCTCACAGTATTCCTCGAGCTTCGCTCTCGGAAAACTGTTCGCTTCTCGGAACAGATAATGTCCGCGGACAAATATCCGAGCATATTTCCTCGCCAAATGGAGGCTATTGTTTATGTATACAAACAGAAATCGTGTTTGAAAATGAGACAGTGTCTTAGCTTATATTTGCCAGCTCAAGAACGTGGAGAGGAAGGGAATCTTATAAGCATGTTAGGCATCTTGTGAAGAAATGGCCAATCTTAATTTATTGCTTTCGTTTCTGTAGGTTTAATTTATTTTATGAAGCAATTCATTAACTTTACTGATGACCAGCTACTGAGAGATCCTCCTTTCCATAATGGAGGGAATACTCCAAAAAAGTTTAGTCAGTTGTTAGGCATGTTGGACGCTACACGATGCAAGGTTTTTAACAATAGAAATAACCATTTCAGTCACTTTTTAGGTGTTCGCGTCCGCTTAATAGAAGTATTATTCACAGTAAATAAGGGAAATAAATTTTGGGACTTATGCTACGGTGTCCGCTTAATACAGTTTTGTACAAATAACTAGACAGTATGCGCGTTCCGAGACAAAGAAAGTTTATGTTCACCGATTGATGTACGTTATATACTTGCAGAATAGATCAACAGTGCACCGGAGATAACAAGTGCAGTGATTGGCAAATTGCGGTGATATAACGACTGCTCTGATTGGCAGACTGGCGTGATGGCTGGTGTTACGCACGTTGTTAACTTTACTTCACAAATTCAAGAGAAACTTGTTGTCTTGTGTTTCACACAGAGTTTCTAAAACCCTTTTAAACTTCCGCTGCCTCGTGTTTGCACTTCATCACTTTGACAAAGCTGTAATTTTTCAACTGCTTAAAACAAGCATGCTCGGTCCGTATTATTGGGGGAAAAATTGGTCGAGTTGCTATTTTTGAAAGTATATCAATTGGCTCTGTAAATTCAACTATTCTGATAAATTAGACATGCATTCTTGGCAAACGCTAGCGACATTGTTTTCGCACATTGGTGGCTGAACCAAAATTGTCAGCCAGACAAAAACTAAAAAAAGGTTTCTACTTGTCCTTCATAGAAAATATACTTATTTTGTACAATATTTCTAAAAAAGCAAATCTACGAATCTAACTCGTTCGCGATGCAGTTTGGTAGAAGACTGATAAATGGGTGTAGAAAGTAAGCAAACGCTTAAAATAATCTAAAGCTTACCTTTAAATGTTGATGGCATTCTGCGGGTGATATCAACAAATTGGTAACAGGGGCTTTATCAGCAAAACAAAACACTTTTTGTGATGTCAGTAAGTTCACAACCCATGCGTACGGAATGTTTGTAAATTTCCAACACATTGTTTGTCACTTGTCCGAGTTTCTTTTTCTAGGTCTTCTTCGTCTCCGTCGCTATCCTCATCAGAACTTTCATCTGCTAAACAAATATGATTAAAAAACTGTAAATCACTTTATACTAACTCAATAACCAAAGCTGTAGTGTTAAGAGGACGGTACAATTTGAAGGAGTTCAAAAACATATCCAAATGTTATCAAATCCAATCCAATGGTTTGATTACTGTATTTTCTCGATTAAACGCGGGCCCCAAATAAACGCCGGGTCTATTAAGTCGAGTTTCAATTAAACACCCCCGGCGTTTAATCGAGAAAATACGGCATGTTGTGACAGTGCTCGACAAATGACAGTAACCAATAGGAAAGTGAGGGTTACTAACGATGGCGAGGATGAAAATGGGGGAGGATTTGGAAGTCAACCCTCAAAATTTCCACCTGGATCTGCCTATGTATTCAATTTCAAGATTGGCTCGTTTAGTTTAGTTCCCTGAAAAATAGTCTTCGTCGTCTTTCTTTACGCTCCAGTGTCGCATATCT
>MU826826.1:3412344-3523844 GCA_029204205.1 Desmophyllum pertusum
CTACGGTTTATGTAACATATTTACAAATAAGTCTATCATGAGAATATAAATAAGTGGACTTTACTTTGTCAGATAGTTTTCTCCGCCATCAATAATGGAGTCAATATGCGAAAATGTTTTTTTTAAACAGATTCTACTGACTGGAGTTTTCTCCTTTCTACATTGGCTGCCTCCGCAAGTCAATAGTATTTTGTATTTTGAAGGTGAGACAAACTTGAAAAATTCAGGACAAATGATTTTCAAGATAAATGGCATTCACGGGTCACTTGTTAGCGTGCAAACGTGTCGCAGATTAAAATGCACGAGTTTGTGCTTAAACACTTACTGCTTCATGTGGTATTTTTGATGACATCTCTAGCAACGGATCAAGAACATCCCTTACTGTGCGTCTTAGCAACGTTCCTACAGACGACACAGAGGTTCTTCTCTTAAGATGTTCTCCAATTCCTCCAAAGCTCATGTTGACAAGAAATGCGCTGAAGATACTTGAAACATGTTCCAGGCTTCTCCACAAGTCCACTGACTGTGACGATGATTTTTTTTTTTGCCGTTTCTTGACCAAAGCGGCTTCTGTCGAGGGCGATATCTTTGTGGGTAATTTTCTACGATTTCGCCACAGAAAACGTTCCAAATGCTGGTGATTTGGCCAAAGGGGAGGCCCTGGATGGCTTTAGTGAATCTGAAACATAAAAATAAGTTGAACATTTACAGTGGCGGATTCAGGGGGGTGGATTGGGTGGCTGCCACCCCCCCCCCCCCTCCCCCCCCAAATTCCGCCAGATTTGGTCCTTGCACTGATATTCCTTGCTGCACATGTTGAGCTTTTGGACAATATTGTTTAGTGCACTAAGGCCGGGATTATATATCAAGTTTTATATGTAGTGGGAGGGTGGCGGCAGGGTGGCGGGAGGGTAGCTGGAGGGTAGCGGCAGGGTGGCGGGAGGGTTAGCGGCAGGGTAGCTGTAGGGTGACGGGAGGATAGTTGGAGGGTAGCTGGAGGGTAGCTGGATGGTAGCGGGAGGGTAGCGGCAGGGTGGCGGGTGCCCTGCGTTACAAAATTGTTTCGCAAACAATGGCATGAGCTTTATGATAGGAACGTAACAGAAAAGAAACGCTTACCTCTGCTTGAACAATGATGTTAAGCCAAAATGTGGATACTTCCAGACTTCTCACTGACACCAAAATTGCAAACAAGTTTTTCAAACTACAGGAATACAATATTTACAATTAACAATAATTGATACGAGTTTCCGTTATAATAATGCAAAAAGCTACAATCAAAGCTCCCGTAAGCGGACACCCTCGGAAAGCAGAAAAAGTGTCCGTAACTGGAGCTAGCCGCTTACGGGAATGATCTTCTCGTAAGCGGCCACTAGCACTGGTACAAGCAAGCAGGGATAGGTTGGGCGGTACCGCTCACACTAAACAGTATTAATGCGAACAAATATCATTCGTATGAAATGAATACTTGTTTTATTGTCTTGTGCAATGCTGATCGTGGCGCAAAAACTCAGTAGTACTAGGACTGGCCCTTAGTGAGGGTTTAATAGGATTGTTTCTTTGGGGTGTCCCGCTTACGGGAGCTTAGAAACAACAGAAAAATCCAAATCATACCCCTCGAAAGTGTCCGCGGTCGCTTACGGGAATTGCCGAATTGAGAGTTCAAACGGGGTTTTTGTCAAGTCGGCCGTAAATAGAGTAGCCTACAAAGCAGGCGTATTTTTGGCGAGCGAGTGCTGAATATTCCATCAAGTGTTTATAAGTCGCCATCTTGGATTAGGAAAACATTGGAGGCTTGGGGCGAGTGCAAAAGAACGACGAAGGGAGAGGGAACGACGAAGGGAGAGGGAATCAGGCAGAAAGGCGAGGGAGGGGGGAGGGGGAGGGGGAGGGGGCGAATAATCCCAACCCACCCCCTTCCTCGCCCTCTTTCACTCGTCCCAACTCTCCACGTTTTGCGAATCCAAGATGGCCCACAAACCGCCTGCAGGCTATAAATAGAGCTGCCGCTCAAAGAGCTTCGAGTCTTCGACTGTATAAGTAAACGCAGTTGGGAATTATAAACTTCAGGTGGAAAATACACAATGTATAGTTGAAGTCTGTTATAATCCTTGGCGCCTAACTCTTTCTGCTTCATGAAGCGACTACGAATATTGGTAGTTCATGGCAAGCTATCCCGCACCCCCCCCCCCCCCCCCCCCCAAAAAAAAAAAAAAAAAAAAAAAAAAAACATTTGTCGGGAAAAATTACAGCAGGCTGTCAGTTTTTCAAAGTTTCAAGTTTGGCTCGGAAATCTTTCAAATTTTGCAAAATTGTTGTTAACAGTTGCAGTATAAAATTTCTTCAAGAAATTGTTTTTTATCATTTAGTCAGTTAGAGTTTGTTAAGTTCTTATTCTATAAATTTAGGGACCATTTCGTGCATTTAAAACAGTTTTGAGCAAATACCATTATTTCTTTCCAACAAAAGAAAACTGGAGAACTTCCTTTAGAACCAAATATGAGACATACGGTACATGTATTGTAATACAAAGCATACCTGTCGTAATTTAACATAAGTGGAGATGAGAGAGGTCATCAAAGAGTGGCGAGCATCACCAGTGGTGCATCGTGTTTTCCAAAGCATTGTCCAGACTGTTTCCAAGTGCGGCTCAAGCAAAGAATGATTGAGTCTCAGAAGAACACCAAGGCACTGAAATACTGCATCGCTGTTAGGAGTTAAATAAAGAAGACAAGTACAGCAATTAGCACCTTAGAACCTAAGAAGAAAGCTTAGCTTAGAATATAAGTTACAAACAATACAATACAATACAATACAACAATAACTTTATTCAGGTGTCAAAACTACTAGCTGGTCACAGTGGCCTACTAATTGGGGACACTAACAAAAGCATTGAAAAAAGAAATATCTTATAAATGTATGAACTTATTAATAAAATACAGTCTATCCCTAATTCTTAACTTATCATATCTAATATAATGCTATTATAAAATATAATTCTTAAATAAAATTATGAATACTAAAATCTACATTTAACAACAGCAACATAAAATCTTGATCTAAATTATTACTGTTACTGTTAGTAAAATGTATTTTATTGAACTGTTTAAGTATAAATCCTGTGTTTCCATGATAAATTGCACGATTTTCACTGCCATTATATTTTTCAAAAGCCACTCCTAGTAGACCAAAATGTATTCCAAGAAAACCATGCAACTGAGAAGCTACACACAAAATGTACAATCTGCATCACAATCAGTAGGGACACTTGGCTCCTGGCCAGAATACTACATGCACCATGTTGTCACCTCTCTCTTGCCTCTCAATGTTTAGTAAAATACTTTGTGGTTCAGTTATATCACAATTGAAGAAGGGGGGGGGGGGGGGGGGGGGGGGGGAGTGTGGAGGGGGAGTGTCCCACCAATAGTGATGTGGATTGTAATCTTGAAGACGAACCTCACTAATCTGGTAAAACCTCTCAAATCATATTTCTCCATCGATCAGTCGATAGTCAATATTTATTTACATGAATGTGTCATCTGAACCCCATAAAGTATACACTTGTATCATAACCTTATTATAAACACTTACCAAGGTACTTCGGTTTGAATTAAAACTTCAACAATATTTTTGAACCAACTAAACTGCACTGAACCATTTAAACTGTCATCTGATATCTTAAAAGAAAGAGAAATAAACAAGTTAGTCTCTATGCGCCGAATATTTAAACAAGGTTTAGACAGAGTTTAACAAAACCGTGGCCTAACTCGACTTTAAACTGGCCAACCTAAATGTGTTAGTAAGCCTGTTTAGAAGGTGTATAACACAGACTAAAAAATCAATTAGCTGCTTAGACTGACCTAGTCTCCTACGCAGCCGTTATTTGTGTCGGAGAAGCGTTGCATGATGACAAATACAGTGTAATGGCTGCGTAGGAGACTAAGACTGACCTGCTTATAAATAGCTTTAGAAATATTCGGCCCTGGTATTCATAATTTTGCATTACGCACCTGGTAAATATCATGACGAAGTATGCATTCCAACAACTGATGAAGCAAAGTAAAGATAGACGATGTAGCATTTCTGCACTTGCTGTTCAGTATACCCATCATTTGACATATTTCAGTGAAAAAGTCAAACTCCACTGCTGACGTGGAAAGATTGCCTTTTCTGTAAATAAAACGTTTTATTGACAAATTAGGATACCTTGGACAAATAGTACCTAATTAGTATCAAAGATTACGTTTTCTAGGCCAAATCAACAAAAACACTTATTTTGATAATAAATTTATCAAAATTTCCAGCACGAATCATAAATAATGGCCTATTAAGTCAGTGCATTGGACTCCGAATGAAGCTGTCTGGGTTCAAGCATAATAGCCGTGTTAATGTGTTGTGTTGTAATGACAAGACACTTTACTCTTGCAGTGCCTCTAACCATCCAGGAGGAGTAGATGTAGCGATACTCCTAGTCACTTAATTCTAAAGAAACCGAGAGAAGCTCCGGAAGCATGGGCCACTTTGGCCCAAATGCAGACTTTTCCTGTTATTAAACTGCCCAAAAAAACACTAAAAAGGAGCTACGTCAAGTTTTCCATTTACAATCTGTCTTAATCTTCTCCATCTTTAACCATCCTTTTCCTTTTTGGTTATTATTACCTCTTTGGTGTTTTTCTGCCTTAGTTTGAAGATAATTTTGTACATTACAAAAATGTCTCAAAATAGAATCTCATTGCATGCATGCTCTTTCAATGATCAATTAAGGGTTTATTATACCAACCTACTGGAGTTAATAAATTCTTTGTAGAGAAAAGGCAATATTCTTAGTGATGCTTCCTTTGTGTCAGTAATGTTTACCTAATGAAAAGCAAGGGAGATATTATGACATGTGCATATTAGAGAAATTTGATGCTGAAAGACAAATATAAAATTTTTATATTAGATAATTATACAGTCGTAGCTCTCTGAGTGGACACTCTCGTAAGCGGACATCTCTACTTACGGCCGCCTTTTGAACTCTAGCTCCTACAAACTCTGTATTTACACATTCCCGTAAGCGGCTAGCTCCAGTTGCAGACACTTTTTCTGCTTCCCGAGGGTGTCCGCTATCGGGAGCTTCGACTGTATTAAACAATAAATATATTGCAACCTGAATGGAAGTTTAGTTTTACCATTCACTTCAAATGATGAATAATTTTTGTTTTGCACATGCATACATGTATCAGATTTTCTAACTAAAGAGTATTTAAATTAACAACTATTTCAATTATAAAAAAACTTACTCTTGTAACGGAACCTGACATTTCCCACATCTTATCAAAAGAAGTTTAGGATAGCTGGAAATTCTTGGTTTCTTGCTGACAGGCTCATCAGAATCTGTTGGTTTTTCCTCTCTCACTTTCAAGGCTTGTGGATACTCTGACATATGATCCCTGTAACACAATTTTAAAATTAACAACAATTTTGAAACACTAACTGTTAACAGTGACTATGATTTTGCTTTACTTTGTAAGATGGGCATATTTTCTACTAGCTGTAAAACAACCTCTATATTATCAAAAACTGTCAGAGTCCCACATTTTCCCCATCTGCTGTTTCTCATGTCTACAGTTACAACTATGCAGGGTTAGCTACTCGAGTGTCTGCCTGTCTGCAGGCAGACATAATCAACATTGTGTACTGCAGGTCTGCAAGTCTGCGGGTTTTCAAATCGGCAGGTCTGAAAGTTTACAGCTGTAAGTCTGCAGGTCTCAAAGTTTACAGGTTGCAAGTCTGTAGGTCAGCAAGTCCACAGTTCTGAAAACCCTGCAGTCTGCAGGTCTGTTAATTTACAGGTTTCCTAGTGTGTATAAGTTCCACTGGTCAGCAGGTCTGTACAGACCCCCAGGTCCACAGACCTGACGTCAAGTCTGCAGGTCAGCAATATTCATGATTGGCGACTGCAAGTCTTCAATTTGCAAGTCAGCACGTCTTCAGTCAGCATGTCTTCAGGCTAGATCTTCAAGTCTGTACCTCTGCAGGTCTGCACGTTGTAAAATCTACAGGTCTGTACAATTACGTCTGAAGGTCTGCAGGTCTGCACAAGTAAGTCTACAGGTCTGCAGGTCTCCAGGTCTGTACAAGTAAGTCTACGGGCCTGTACAAGTATAGCCTGCGAGCAGGCTCTCTTTTGGATTTGTGTGATGAGCGCGCTAGTACAAGTAAGACACTGCATGTTTGCCGGTCTGCACAAGTAAGCCTGCAGGTCTACAGGTCTGTACAAGTAAGCCTGCAGGTCTACAGGTCTGTACAAGTAAGTCTGCAGGTCTGTACAAGTAAGACTACAGGTATGCCGGTGCCTGCAGGTCTTCAGGTCTGTGCAAGTAAGCCTGCAGGTCTACAGGTCTGTACAAGTAAGTCTGCAGGTCTGCCGGTCTGTACAAGTAAGTCTGCAGGTCTGCAGATCTGTACAAGTAAGTCTACAGGTCTGCCGGTCTGTACAAGTAAGTCTACAGGTCTGCAGATCTGTACAAGTAAGACTGCAGGTCTGCCAGTCTGTACAAGTAAGCCTGCAGGTCTGTACAAGTAAGGCTGCAGGTCTGCCGATGCCTACAGGTCTGCAGGTCTGTACAAGTAGCCTGCATGTCTGCCGGTCTGTGCAGGTCTGTAAGTGTACAAGTGTGCAAGTGAAGTACCAATAAAATTTAATATAATCTTACTTGTGAAAGAGCGTTCTTGTTAATGCTAACTCCACCAGGTAACAGATATCTTGTTCCCTTTTAAACTTGCCAGTTCTCTAGCTGGTCACCATCTTGACCACAATGGAATGACTGAGCTTGACACTACCCTTTAATATATGACGCAGATTGGCTAATGGCTCAACAAGTTGTTGGCACATGGATGTAAAAACCTGCAAAAGGAAACGTTCTTGAAGTTTGAGAAATGTGGATTAGACGAAAAAGTAGTAAAATGCATTTTCCAATAATTTTGAGAGAGGCAAAGGCATAATTTTGTACCAGGATGACACTCTGTGGTTTTGAGACTCAATAATAAAACCAATAATTTAATACTGTACATACCTTGCGTTGATTGGCTTGCTGTCTCTGCACAACAAGATACTTTTCTAAGCAGACCTCTACCAAGAGATGGAGATCTTTGGATTGCTTCAGACAAATTGGAACAAAAAAGGCCAGCAATGCTGATAGGAAAGACACCTAAAATAGAGCATGAAAATATACAATTAGATTGATTTGATTTACATGTACCACCCAGGGGTGCTAATTTACCATTGGTAGCTCAAGGGAGGATGCTTATTGGAAAGGGGCACTTACAATGTAATAGGGACGGGGACTCATTATTGTTTTAACCCTTTCACTCCCAAGAGTGCCAAGTTGAAAATTGAGTAAAAAATCTAAATTTCATTTTGCAAAATTTTCAAAAACCAAAAGTACCACATGAGCTAGATCCTAGAGTACTACTCCGGCAGTAGCTTTCATTTGAATGGTCGCATACTAGGGTTTCATCCTCAGAGTCAAGTTTGACTCTGGGAGTGAAAGGGTTTTTTTTTTTTACATAAACATTGGAGTGAATATTAACAGAAACTGTAACACTGTTATTGTAATGATACAGGTTTGCATAGTCAGAATAGCATTGGCTTGTCTAGTCCAAGTCAATATCTTCAATGTCACTTTCGTCGATAGGGGTGCTTACTGGAATATTGGCGGTTATTGGAATATGATTGGGCGTATGCGGGGTGTATGCGGGCGTATGCGAGCGTATGCAGGCGTATGCGGGCGTATGCGGGCGTATGCGAGCGTATACGAGCGTATGCGGGCGTATGCGGGTGTATGCGAGCGTATGCGGGGCGTATGCGGGCGTATGCGAGCATATGCGGGCGTATGCGGGCGTATGCGAGCATATGCTATGCGGGGCGTATGCGGGCGTATGCGAGCGTATGCAGGGCGTATGCGAGCGTATGCGGGCGTATGCGGGCGTATGCGAGCGTATGCGAGCATATGCGGGCGTATGCGGGCGTATGCGGGCGTATGCGAGCGTATGCAGGGCGTATGCGAGCGTATGCGAGCGTATGCGAGCGTATGCGAGCGTATGCGGGGCGTATGCGGGCGTATGCGGGCGTATGCGAGCGTATGCAGGCGTATGCGGGCGTATGCAGGCGTATGCGGGCGTATGCGAGCGTATGCGAGCATATGAGGGGCGTATGCGGGCGTATGCGGGCGTATGCGAGCGTATGCGAGCATATGCGGGGCGTATGCGGGCGTATGCGAGCATATGCAGGGCGTATGCGAGCGTATGCGAGCGTATGCGAGCGTATGCGAGCGTATGCGGGGCGTATGCGGGCGTATGCGAGCATATGCAGGCGTATGCGAGCGTATGCAGGGCGTATGCGAGCATATGCGGGCGTATGCGGGCGTATGCGAGCGTATGCAGGGCGTATGCGGGCGTATGCGGGCATATGCGAGCGTATGCGAGCGTATGCGGGCGTATGCGGGCGTATGCGGGCGTATGCGAGCGTATGCAGGGCGTATGCGGGCGTATGCGGGCGTATGCGGGCGTATGCGGGCGTATGCGGGCGTATGCGGGCGTATGCGAGCGTATGCGGGCGTATGCGGGCGTATGCGGGCGTATGCGGACGTATGCGAGCGTATGCAGGGCGTATGCAGGCGTAATGCAGGCGTATGCGGGCGTATGCGGGCGTATGCGAGCGTATGCGGGCGGGCGTATGCGAGCGTATGCGGGGCGTATGCGGGCATATGCGGGCGTATGCGGGCGTATGCGGGGCGTATGCGGGCGTATGCGGGCGTATGCTGGGCGTATTGGGGGCGTATGCGGCGTATGCGAGCATATGCATATGCGCTGCATAAAAAGGTGGCTCTCTAGGGTGATCGTTTATTAGAAAGGGGTGCTTATTGGAAAGAGGGTGCTAAATCAAATCACTACAGATAACTGACAGTACATGGAATAAAATATACAATGTATCATACGTCATCATCATTACTCACATAACTTTCAAATTTGGCCAGCATAGAGGTTGCAAGTTGAGGAGAAGACACAACAGTATAGCAACAGTTGATGATGACATTGATTCTAGAGTAACCATTAGAAACAGAATCTTTACTTAAAAATATGTCTGTGAATACCTGAGAAGATAAAAAAACAATTTAGGGGTATTATACATGTTCAATCATGCAGTCACATGAATTAATTTTATGGTATGTGGAAATAACATACAATTAGAGATGTCACAAAAAACTCACTGCTTAGGACTAAAAAAAACGTCGTCCAGAAGAAGTAGATCTATTTTCCTGTCGGGCAAGTAACTTTCTCTGCTTGCCCGGATGGACAAGGACCCAGGCAAGCTGTCCGCCAACTAAATTTATAAAATAAATGATTTTGAAACAAAGAAGTAAATTTTTAAGCAAATTAACATTATTGGCAATTGCCTCTGAACCATGTATACCCTTGAAAATTTTAGTGAAAACTTTATTATATTTTGTGATGCCGGACCTGCCGAAATTAAGTGACAATTTTCGCGATGCCGGACCTGACAAAATTTAGTCAAAATGTTTGTGATGCCGAACCTGTCGAAATTTAGTGAAATTTTGTGATGCCGAACCTGTCGAAATTTAGTGAAAATTTTTGTAATATACCGTACCTGTTGAAATATATACCAAAATATTTGTGATGCCACACCTGTGGAAATTTAGTCAAAATTTTCATGATGCCATATCAGACCTGTCAAAATTTAGTGAAAATTGTTGTGATGTCAGAGTGGTCAAAATTTAGTGAAAATGTCTGTGATGCCAGACTAATGATTGCATTTTTCACTGCCATCAATCATAATGATGACAACAATCGATGGACCCTAAAAAATCGCTGCTCACCGACAAATGTGACCTTTGAACCTATTGAAGTAAATGTATGTTTTATGAGACATCTGCTTAAGATGATTGTCAGCAGGGTTTGCAAGATATCGAAAGATGCAGTTAAGTGATATAAATTTTTTAAAATAACTTTTCTACCATTTTTTATTAATCGTTTGCAACTTAAATTATACAAACCTGCAGAAGTTGGGGTTTGAGCGTGACAGGAAGTTTTGCAGGAGCAAAAAGTTTTTGGCTCTGAAGAAAATCAAGCAGCAATTTCCACAGTCCATTTAACAACTCACATTTGGCTGCCCTGAGTGGTAAATTCATGAACTTTATCAGTATATCTAATTTGTGTGGGAGGTGTGGACTTGGCCTAAAGGCTGGTTTACACTAGCAACGGAATTGGAAGTATATAAGGAGTGTTACGACCCAGTAAAAATCTATGGAGTTGTAAACTTGTGGAGTTGGAGGCTCTTAGAATGTTATTATTATACCGTAAAAGCTCTATTTAGCCCCCCTCTCTATTAATCCCCCCTATCTAATAAGCCCCCCTTTGGAAGTCACTTTTGTAATAAGCCTCCCCTCTCTATTTAGTCCCCCCCCCTCTCTATTAAGTCCTTCGCCCTATCTAATAAGCCCCCTTTGGAAGTCACTTTTGTAATAAGCCCCCCCTCTCTATTAAGCCCCCCCTCCTTCTGTCAGGCTGATGTAAATGACTTTTCAGCAATATTTTCGGGCGTTTCAGTCACTTTGTATTGAAACGTGGTCTTTAATTTCCAGAACTATCGTCGAGTTAGGGTATAAATAACGTTTCCTTTGTAAGACGGTTATAATACATAACCCATTTCTTGTTCTGTTTTAGTTAGTAGTATAATAGTAAAGTTTGAAAAATTAATGTGAATTTTCTTGAAAATTTAATGATTTGAAATAAGCCCCCCCTCTCTATTAAGCCCCCCTCTCTAATAAGCCCCCCCCCCCCCCCCCCCCACTCCCCTTCTTGAGGCCTGAAATTAAATAAGTCCCCCAGGGGCTTAATAGAGCTTTTACGGTAAATAAATTTGTTTACAGTAGAATCAGTTATTTGCACTATAATTAGAGCTACAATAATTTGTATGTTCATCAGTTAGTGACACACGCTACACAGAGAAAGTTCCAAGTTCCACCAACAGGAGTCAAACCATCACCATCTGTGTACACCAAAGAACGTAACTACACCTGTATGCTGTACATTAGAATTCATGACCTACCAAAGCTCCCTGCATGCATCCATGAGGTCGAGTGTTTGGTAGGACTTCCAACCAGCGTGCAGATAATTATGGTATGATCTCTTGTTGGGAGAACTTTTTTTTTAGCTGGTTAATGTGTCGCTGATTGAGGGACATTATTTCTCATTAATTTTATATACAGTACATGCACTGTACACTGCTATTCCTGACACTTACTTCACTCCTTTTTTGTACCCACTGATAAGTTCTTGGACAATCCAGTCAAGAAGAACTTGCTGTTTATTCGGAATCACACAGTCAGCAGACTCCCAAGCATGCCTTGCTAATGACAACTTCTCATCCCATTCTACTGTAGAATCTTTTAGCTTGGAATATATTCCTGAGATCAGTCAAACAGTAATCATGTTAGTTTAAACTAGATTACAATCGGCTTTAATGGAGTCACCTCTTTACTACCCCAGCAATAACATGCAAACTCTGCAGACATCTCAAGAAACAGAAGTTCACTCCAACAGGGTCAAAAGGTCACAACCATAATACTCCCGACGTTACTAATCGAACTGTTTGTTAATCAAACTTAATCAAACAAATGGGTTTGATTGGCTCGGTAATCAAACACAATCAAACCAAAACAAAACGGTGCAAGAGTTTGATTGCATTGATTGCGTTTCATTATTCCGAACCCAATCAAACAATCACTCAAAATATACCAGATACTTGGATATTTTTTGTAATCACCGTCATCGAACCTAATAGAACTCAATCAAACCTAATCAAACGTTCGATTGCGTTCGATTGCTAACATATTTTTTTGTGAGAGTTTGATTGTGTTCGATTACCGAACCCAATCGAATCCAATGATGCGATTGTGTTCGATTTGGTTCGATTGGTAACGTCGGGTAATTACAGTATCGTGCAAATGGCCTCGAAGGTGTGTGCATACTCAATAAATCAATTAATTCGTCATCACCATTATTTGTAAAGTAAACATTTGTAGAAATAGGAGGTACGTTTGGGACGGTAAAGAAAAGCGATTTGTACAAAATCAACTAATATAAGCTTAAGCTTAAGCTTAAAGCTTACACATACATTTAAAGCTTACACGTGTTTATACATAGCGGCTCATCTGCGGACAAATATATAATTGTATGACACATTTTGGGGTGAAATGTTGCCGTATCTTCAGACTGCGTGATTACCTTTTGAACTTGACTTCATAATTCAGCAAGGAATGGTACGCATGGTAAAATTAAAGCAATAATTCGTGCTTCAAATGCCCATTTCCGTCCGCCATACTTATTTAATACAACCGAGTGGTAGACTGGGAAGAGTTACAGGTGCGACTGCTGTCTTCTCGCGGGCGATTGAACTGTCAACGCAGGCTAGCTGGTCGAAGTGTCGAACTTGATTGCAAGAAACCACCCATAATGTCAATATTTACCTATGTAATCCTCATTGGCGTGGCAATTTTTGGCATTCAACATTGGCTAAAAAATAAAAGCTATATTTTCAAGGCGGAAGATATTTCAAAAATAGCCAAGCGCCACGTGGGAAACGGTAAGTACGAACATAAGTCATTATGTAACACATTCGCGCGTACGTCCACGCGTTAATTTGGTGTTTATAATTAATTTTCCGTTAAATTAATTATCGAGTTACAAACATGAAAAAGAAACCTGGAAAAAATTCACGATCCCGTTCACATTTGACTGACCATACATTTAACGTCCCAGGGGGTGGGAATAAATTAAGTACATGCACCTTTTGTCGGTTTTATCTTTACTGGGAATTTTGAAAAACTGTTGTTAATGAACTGAACTGAATGTTATCTCCCAGAGCCTGTTCAAACATTTTGTAGCAAGAATCGCTGATAGTGTATACTGTAGATTTGTGTAGGATATTTTGGTGTAAAAAAAAGTACATACAGGAAGTTGGAAGTCTCAAAACTCAGGCCAATTGTTGCAGAAAATAACATGAAAAAGTGAATATTTGTTTTTTACTAATACTTTTTTACCATAGACCAAAGTATCCATGCAAAGTTTACAAGGATAGCATTAGAACTTGAACAAAAGTATCCTGGTCACATCTTATCTGAAGAGGCTAGAGAATGGCTGTTCCTGAATGCAGGAGGCTGGATGGGATCAGTATACGTATTACATGCATCTCTGACTGAATATGTACTGTTCTTTGGTACGGCAGTGGACACACAGGGACATTCAGGTATATACATCTTAGATCTCTGTTGTACTTGCGAGGGGAGGGGAAATCCCTATATGGCACTGACAGATTCAGTGACAGGGGTGATCATCAGAATCTTGTTTCATGGGTGTGGCTCAAAATCAGTTTTCCCCTAACAGGTACTATTTCTATCAAAGGCTCTCCTGATCCAGCTCAGCAATGTAATTGGAAACTATTAACAAACTTAAGGTCAACACAATAAGCTACAATAACAGGCAAAAAGGCTTTGCAGCCAAAATATTGATTCAAATAAACACTTTATTTGTTTTCGGTTCAAAGCTATCGATCGATCGATCGAATTGTATACGAAATTACAAAAGTTTAAATTAAAAAGTTAAATATTATTTTTATTGGAATCAAATGATCAGTTGAACAATGATTTTTGTTATAAAGCAAATAACACATAGATATAAGAATTACCGACCGTCCTGTGTTGTCAGTTTTCCTTTCCTAGATCCAGTCTTGAAATCCATTTGAAGTGAATTAATAAAGGGCTCCAAACGCCAGAGTTCAGTTGAACGCTTCCATTTCCCGGATCTTTTTCGGCGGTCGAGCCTAACATATGCCCTGGTGGAACCGTTCTGTTATTCCCGTTTTTTTGAAGTTGTATAAGCCCCTCGATTCATCGGTCGGGCATGGGTCCAAATGTGCTTCGATATGAACCACAGATTTCCATTTGTGAAAGAAATAATTTCAATCCTCCAGTAGCATTTCTCAAACCGAGGAACGAAGGAATCGCAGAATCCGGGAGAAGAATGTATCCGTTTGTTGGCATCGGAACTCCAAAAAGGTCTATATTTTAAATGTGTAAGACGAGAGAAATACCATCCTGATAGAAACAACCGGCCGCCATTTTGTTTTTGCAATGAGGGCCGGCTACAACCCCCGACCCCTAATGCCTACCAAATATTGCGCTCGCAATATTTTTTAGTGTTGTGATTTCTCAGGCCTTATACACTGGTCAGTGGAATTACCAAGAAAAGTTTACAAACTAACGGACAAATTTTCCCCACAAACCCGAAAGCTCATCCTTCGCGCATGCGCGCAAATTACTGAGCTAAAAATGACAGGTACTTCTTGTCATATTTTTTTCCTTCTCAATACCCTGAAAGGTACCGGAATATGTCTAACAGAGGAAATTTTAGATTTAGACACCCTAAGCGCGGTATCAAACCAAGCATTTTACCCCCTAAGGTATGATGATCACCCCTGTCACTTTTGTATGAGAGCCCCTCCCCCCTCCCTCCCCCTGGGATGTGCCCATGGTATGGCGTAGAGTGTTCCATTTCAAATTTTCACAGTTGCTACTAATATCATTCCCAGATCTCTTTTTGGCACTAAAAAGAAATCTGGGAACAAGATTAACTTGCTACATTACTATGGTTCGAACTGGGTAACTATGTTTTCAAAGTAAGCCACAAATAAACAGAAACTATACATTGTGTTGTCAAGAAATGAAACTGGATACTCCTCTTAGGGATGAAATAAACATAAGGCATACCCCCCACCCCCACCCCACCCCCCCAAAAATGGATTCCATAACAAAGCATCCCATAACTTTTATATGGAAGCCCCCCATCCCCCACCCCCTGGGAATTAGAGTGATTTCACAAACCGATGAGACAATATAATTGTTTTTAATTTAATGGTCTGAATAAAAAAAAACATGGAATTTAATATAGCCTTTACTTTAGTCAAACATAGCCTATAGTAAGGGGGTCCTTTGTCCCGATTTTCAACCCCTCCCCCCCACGATGTGGTCTAGTCTAGTAAAGCGTGATGATTCAAGTTTGAACACTGTCTTCTTCTCTGCACAATGATCATTGTTTTTTGTTGTTGTTGCTTGTCGCAATTTAGGACGCTATTGGGCCAACATTTCTGACACAGTACTAACTGGCTCATTCCGTCACTGGAAAGAGGGAAGTCTCAAAAGTCACGTGTATGTCCCTGGAGACTATGTTCTACACGAGTGGGGTAATGTAGCTGGAGTGCAGTGGACTGCTGGAACATGGATGGTGGAATATGGCCGTGGGTTCCTCCCTTCCACGCTTGGATTTGCTCTCTGTGATTCCATTTTTAGCACAATGGATTTTGTTCAAGTTTACAAACTGATCAGAATGTACACCAGAGCTTTGGTCCACGAGACATTGTTTCAGCTATTTGAGATAATTGAAATTTATGGCCCAAAATGAATTGTAATTCATTCTGTTCGTCCTTGGGGAAAGTAATGATAGGAGTACATCGATGTATCAATCAGCTATGGCAGCTTGTTAGTGAATTGTCCCAGTAAATTGTGGAGTGGCGTGACTTTTAGGACAAATTTGTTTTTCATAGACAGAGCTGAGTCCTACATGATCTAGTGAGGTCAACAATTAATTGTCAATGATTAGTGCTAGTTAATTTGTGCTGCGTTGGTGGGCAAGTGAAACAGCTAGTTGATTATCAACATGAAGTTGATAAAGGTAAATTAACCTCCATAGCGAATTTAGAAAGCTAACGTTTTGGACGTTGCCCTTCTTTGGATCAAAAATGACGAAGGGCTAGCGCTCAAAACCCAGCTTTCCAAATTCGCTTAGAACGACGTTCCTTTATCAACTTCAAGTTGATAGTCTAATCAATCAAGTGTCTCAATAGATCTTAATAGAATATGGTAACCATAATCAGTGAACTGAAACTTTTTTGTTCGTTTGTTTATTAGTTTTCTAAGGTTTAAATATAAAATATGTGGTGTGTGGTAGGTAGATTAGGTAAATAAAGTATAAGAGATTGGAGAAGCCTGAGGGCTCGTCAGTGCTGGTTCGTAACAGGGGCACCCAACGGATCGTTTCGGTGGAATATCTGTTCGGAAGGCCTATAATCACCTCTGATATTCGGTTAGGGAAATGTCATCTCGAATTTTCGTAATATGGGAAAATTAATGCCTTTTGTTTTCGGAGAGATAAAAATGTCGTTTTGGGTACAAAAAATGGTCAGCTAGGATTTTCGGGAAGTCAAAAGCAGCCCATAAATTCAGGTAAGAAGATTTCAATCCCTAAAATTTTCTGTAGTTTGAAAGTTCAGCTAACGTATCCGAACAGATACATTTTTCTTAGCGTTTAAAAATAAGCTATTATACTGCACAAAAAGCATAGTTATAACGTAAAACGACGTTCCGACACCTACAGGAAAATTTTGTCGTTGGGTGCCCCTGTCGTAACTCTACTGAGTTTTCATACTGCGACAAGAAGTCAGTATTGTACCTGCGAACGAGACGGCTAGTAGTGATTGCTACTTTCCCTAGTTTTGTTGCTTAGTCCATCACAGGTTACCTCCTAGCAACCAATTTGTCAACTTGGCCAAACAATTTTCCAATTCTCTTTTATACACATGAATAAAAGCCAAAAATGAAGAGTAATTTCCTTTTTAAGGGCAACGCGGCGCGCGCGATCGTGGTCTATCATATCAGCGAACAATTAGACGGAAAGCTCGAGGTTTCTATGGCCTCGAGCCACGGGGGTGGGGGTACTCCCTTATATACGCTATATAGGTACGTGCCCCGCTGGACAGGGTATGGTTTTTGAGCATTTTGCTCTGGAACAGGGTATACCAAAAGGCATTTTTTGGTCTGGAACAGGGTATCAGTTTCCAGAAGTTAGCCTGTGTACATCCGCCTCCTCCCCTGTACACAGGCTACCCAGAAGTTGGCACGAAGATCGGTAATTTATACTCTGGAATAGGGTAGACAAAGTCTACGTTAGTCAGACGAAAAGGCGAAACGCGTAGGAGTATTAAAGACGCTTTACAGCTACACGTTCGCAGTGCTGCTTAGTAGTTTAGCCTTTTGGGTTAGAAAAAAATCGTTAAAAATCCTCTGGAACAGGGTATCTTTTTCAACATTTAGTCTGGAACAGGGTCGCAAAATTAGCGTTTTGTGCTCTGGTACATGCAGGGTAAGGGTTTTTATAATATACTAAACCAATGGGATAATGCATTTTCAAGCAATTTGATTTGGTTCCCTAATCATGGTCTCAGAGGCAATATACCCTCTCTACCTTATTTGGAAATGCCGCGAAGTTCAAATTTTTTGTCTCGGGGAAAAATGGCGGAACATTTTCGTATTTTTCCAGTTTTTCCTCGGAGAAATTCGGCATTTTCCCTGTAATTTGTATATTATAAAACAATTATTCGCCTCAGGCTCGTGAATATTGGTGAATATTCCACTTCGCCTTCGACGAATAATTGGTTTAATTATAGCCCAGCGGAGTACCCCCCCCCCCCCCCCCCCCCCCCCCCCCCCCCCCCCCCCCCCCCCCCCCCCCCCCCCCCCCCCCCCCCCCCCCCCCCCCCCCCCCCCCACACACACACACACACACACGGGCCTCGAGCCAACTATCAAAAGTCGATAGAAACCGAGATCGAGCCTTCTAATTGCCCACCGATCGTACACGGCGTACGGCCCCGGCCCTGTGTAGCCAATCAGATTGGTAATTTACCTGATAGTCAAGGACGAGAGAACCAATGAAAATTCGCGGATTTGCAATAGTATAGTTGTTTGAATAGGTTTAGTAGAATCCCGACCCATTTGTTACTCAGTAAGGCCATCCCCATAAAATGTTTTGTTTCCCATCGCCCGACCGACCCAATTTTTTTTCAAAAGTAAAACAAAAACCTTTTCTCGGGTGTTACCAAGCTTAAAATGCTTTTTTTTATCTTAAAATCATTCTGACATCTAAATCAGCCAGTAATGACGTCTTCGAACACCTTTCAGAGGGATAGAGCCCTTATAGTCAATAAAACGAAGACAACAATTCCATTAGAAGTTTGGTACAACATTTGCGTAACAGACGCTGGAGTAATCAGTTAAAGAACGCTCGTTGTAGGGTGGCAAAGCTAAAGAGACGCGCAAACTCTCGCGCACTCTATTACTCAAAGAGATAAAAGATACCTGTTAATGGCATGACAAGGTAAAAATCGGTTTAAAAGAAAAACGCCAACTGCATGTCGAGATAACGAAAGGTCACGTTGACACGAAGTTCATGCAAGTTTTTTGCTCCGACGCAAAGCGCTAGAGACTCGCTATGTATCGCCGCGCAATGTCTGTCGATTGGTATTCGCTCTCAAGGTGCGCCCAACACAAATGTTTTACCGAAAAGTAACTCTATTGATTCCACAAATACTCTTAAAAATATTTTTCTGAAAAATGCGATGTTGAATAGTTCAATAGTAGAAACAGAAAAGTCAGTGAAGTTTTCATTAAAGTGTAACTGATAACCACGCGGCAAAAATATAAACCCACGCTACCATCTTTAAAAGTCTTATCAGGACATTTGTTTATTTAATCTCGGTTTAAAAGTTTTCTTTAATTCCCAGGTCAGTAGCTGAGGGTACCAAGGGTACAAGTCACGAAAATTCAGCGAATGAAGCGAACGGGAATAAGCCCAAGACACCGTGATAGTTTCCCGTACAAATTCTCCCATCGAGTACCGTGAGAAGCCGTGAGTATAGAGACCAGTAAGGAGAATCTGTATCCTCAGTGATATACAATGTATTCCAATTCAACTTTAATACCGTTTCTCTTTTATCTTTCAACAGATTACTTAGTACAGACTGAATTAAGCGGTGTCAGACACCGGTTCAGAAGCAGATTATATGCGGCTCCTGATAAGAAACTAAAAGGGGTGATCACTTATCGGAGTTCATTTCTGTGGTCAGTGTTTAGAACAGTGATGCATGGCAAACAGTGTATGCTTCTGTCAGAGTTAAAAATACTCTGGTTCTTTTTGCTCATCAGTACAGTGCAGAGTTAGCGAAATTAACTTTTAACTGCCAAACATTCAATCGCATGACGGACAGATCGTAAACGCACCGGCACATCGTTCATCAGATAAGATCCACGCAAAACTGATGGACGCCGCGGAATCGTATTAAAATAGAAACGACGCGTAAACAATCGTGGGATCGGTGCGAAAAGATGAAGGAATTCATTGTTTATACTCCGGGGATAAAACCGGGGCGCCGCCTGGGTAAGTCTTCATCTTGCAGAGTCACCGTGAAGCTTTGAAGGTTTGAAAGGACTGCTCTATAAACCGTGATGGCCGCTAAAGTTCTCTTCTTGTTCGTTGCTGTTTTGGTTGTGTTTGAAGCTGAAGCTTTGTACAGAAGAGGATTTTTTGACCCAAAAGCTCCATTTATGCGTAAGTATTTTTTATATGTAGCAGAAGCAAATTGAATGCGAATACAATTACATGCAGATGTTTTAATAACGCGTTGAAGCTAAACATCACAGAGAAAAAGCTCTTGAAGAATTACTCTCGCGAATTCCCTTTGATCCCAGCTAGAGTGCTAATTTCTTTTTCATCAAACACAGGCAGTAGAATCAGATCACAATACGCCGTAACAGTTGTAAAATTAATAAAAAAACATTGATTTTGTTTCCACGCAACCTAACTGTATGAAGACAGTTGTCCTGACAGCGGTATATATTAACTATAAGTTTAACTCTCTTCAGTCGTCCGTCTGTTACCGCGTTTTATTTATTTATCTATTTATTTGTTTGTTGTTAGTATTATGTGCAGGAAATTACAAGGATTTGTCCTACTTTGAAAAGCGTTTCTATATTCTATCGTCTTTCACATGTGAAAATATCCATGACGTTACGTTTGTTGTCCAGTTTGCCTGAGTTACTGCGGGTATATAGTCCAAAAATCGTATTCGTCGGCAATCTTTGGCAATATTGGAAATCTTCGGAAATCTAGGAAATGACCGAAAAGAGATCGCATGCCGTTTCGGACAATCGTCGTAAAATCACAGGGAATCTTCGGAATATCGTCTACTTATACATGTAAAATAATAGATGTTGCTCTAATCTCTGCTTGGATGTCAATACAGAATAATTTGTTCTAAATTTGTTCTATTTTCCATCGCTTGCACAGAGCCGAGGATGGATGAGGAACCTGACAAGTTTATCTTTCGTCGAGGTAAAGTTTATCCTTTATCTTCCAACACTGATCAACATTGAATTTCTCCTAGACGAAAATTATAGACTACGAGCATGGGAGAGCACGCGAGCGCGCGCAAAAATCCTCGCCTCCGCGCGTCGCGTCTCTTCGAGGTAACTTTCGCGTGTACTCGCGTTCTCTCCCGCCTGATTATCCCTGTGAAAAATGAGGGACTGCTCGTAGTCTACGAAAATTACGAATTTGACAATATCACCCCTCCAGCTCTGTCTTGTTAGGGGGTGACCTCTAGTGCGTTTTCCGGATCTGGGCCACCGATAATCTGATGTTCCCTCGTTCCATCACGTCCTTCATGCATGCCACGTGGTCAGCCCATAAGTTTTTACAAGTGATGTGTGCGATTATTTCAAATATTGCTCGCTGTAAGTGCTAATGTGCTACAATAAATAAAGGAAAGAGTCAAATACATGAACGCACAATATTAAAACTGTAATGAAACCTGTGCTTTTGTAACTTTTCTGTTGTAACGATTAAATCAAAGTTTGTTTCCTATCCAAGGGGTAAATTTTTAATTTGACAAGGAGACGGTGAAAGAAAGGGGAGCGAGAGGGGGAGTGCGTGGGAAGGGGGAGGGGGGGGGGGGGGGGGCGATTACTCGAGGGAGGCGATTATTTCAAATATTTTTTACCAAAGGGGGGGCGATTACTCGAAGGACGGCTATTATTCGAGGAAATGCGATACTTACATGTATAGACCTCTGGTGGTCTCACGCATAAAAAAAGTTCCGTATTATTATCATGGCTAACTACTCTGCTCATGTTTGGTTTCGATTTCAATTGTTTGCAGCAATGCTGGTGCCCAGGGAAGACTGTAAAGATGAATATCTGCAATTCTGCAATGCCTGGGCTGGTCATTGCTCCCAGCCAATGTATTTCACAAGCAGGAAAAATTTTGCTACATTCGCCGAAGAAATGTGCAAAAAGACCTGTGGATACTGTTAGACTCAGGCACGACGGCGAACGGTTTGTATAATAACAATTATTTTATTGTATGTGAATTATAAGTCGATGGGGATCGAGGGGACGGGGGGGGGGGGGGGGGGGGAGAACAGGTGGACAGAACTTCCCGTACATTTTTACTTCCGGTTCCCGCCTCTTCCTTAGTGGTTTCCGCCTCTTTGTGCTTTTCCTATTGCAAAATATTATGACACGTTGTGAATTGTTTTTCCGCCTTCTCCCGGATTCCCCTTTCCCTGCCAACTCTACTTTTAAGATCAGTGAACAAAAAATGCGACATTGCGTGACGACCAAAGAGCGTTAGCCTGATTCTCAGACGCTCCGTCTGTGTAGGAGGGAAACAGCCTAGTCCCTAGTCCTTCTCTTTCTCTCTCGAGCGAGCGCGAAGTACACGTCGTGAAATTTCGCGCCAAATCGAGTAAGCGAGAAGGGAACGCCTGGGTACTAGGCTGGGAGGGAAGCATGGTAAGGAACACACAAAGTCATGGCGTGCTGCCCCACGTTACTTAGCAACCCACTGACCGAGGTACCTCAACCGTGGGCTCAGCACTAAATGTGAGCCAAATTTCACGCTTTTCATTGTCAATCGTACATATAATTGGTGCGCCAAGAGACAAAAATGGATCATTCACCATCATTCATCCATTCTACTACTTGTAGGTGGGTTGAAACCGAGTATACAGTATACACTATGTTCTTCAATGGCGTATCACACTGGTCGTGTTTTTCAGTTTTTATTTTGGCAAAACGACCTAGTTTGGTTAAGAAAATTATAGCCGAATGGTAATAAATAATAAAACCTCCTTTTTAGCGTGATTATCAATGGGAAGAATGAATATAAACCCTCCCCTCTCCTGGGCGCTTAATCGAGGAAATAGCGTATTCTGCTTTACTCCGCTAAATAACTTTACTTTCTCTTTTTATTTTGTATAACAGGGTTCCTTTAAATCGTTCAAGGTCATTAATCAAGGATGAAAACTTGCAGTAACAGGGAAAATATACTCGGTGCAAACAAATATGTAGCCGATAGTTTAATTTAAAAGTTTCTCAGTCTGTATAACACTTTATTGTGTAACTATAAACATTTTTATGATTGTTGAAAAAGGAAATTAGTTTTTTGTAAGTATGATAAATATCCTGACGACAGCAGAAAAATAAGTGGACTATTAACTTATAAGTTTCAAAATTAAATGATAAGCTAATGTAGTTGTATTTTGTAATCCAAACTTTCTTTCTCAATAAAGATAACTATTATTTCAATTGTCGTATTTGAAATTTGAAAACAATGGAACGTAAAATTGATACCACATGTGCAAGCGTTTCGGTAATTTTTTTTTTATATGATCAGCGCGATGCCCACACAAATAGCAAAGTAGAAAACGTTGCTTCCATGGTGTATAATATGCGCGGCTTGAATTAGCTGGTTTTCACTAGCGACGTAAGCATTATAAGCATAAAAAGGCTAGTGAAGACAGCAGCGACACACAGCATGAACATAAGCACATGACAAGCATAAGAAGAGCGCCGAACACACTTGTTCTTCTCGTGTTGTCCTCATTAGGAATCGCCGTGGCGTAAGAACAAGCATATAAGCACAAGAAAAACAAACTTTTTAGTTCTCCTTACGCCTGTGCTTGGACAACACGCCATGGCAAACAATCCGAGGAATCATTTGTGGAAACATTGTGGCGGAAAGAAATGTTTCCCTGTTTGCCCGCGCACGCAACATTTGTTGCGGACGCAAAAGTTGTGTCCGAGATGTAAAAAATGTTTCTGAACTTTTTCAGAAACATTTTGCGCGCGCAACAAATGTCTCCCTGTTTGCTCGCGGAGGAAACAATGTTGACTAGATTCCAGGGGTTGTTTGCATTGCGCGCACATAATATCGCGTGTTCGGAGCATTTGTTTCCCATGAAATGTTTCTTGGTTTGCGCAGTAAGGAAAATGTTTTGCTTTCCGCTCGTTTGCTTACCCAAGAAATATCATGAGCAACAATGTTTCCTCGTTTGCCACGGCCTTTGTGCTTGTGCTTATGTCGCTGCTGTCACTAGCTTATGCTTAGTGAAAACCAGCCTTAACAAAGTAATAACATCTGACCAATCACAACAAAGGCACATAATGCAATGAACCAATCAGAACGCAACCCTTGCCAAGCGCGGGAAAACGCGTTTTGGGTTTTTCTTTTGATTGGCTGAAAAAAAACAAACAGTGTTTGTTCTGAGTTGGGTTTTAATATGTTGCACGAGCTCAATGTCCATTCAATCTAGCAACTAAACTACGGTTCGTGACATTTGTACAATAGACCATATTCATATCCTCACGGTTGGACTGGAACTAGCTTGCAATGGAGGCTCGTGATATTCCCCCGCATGAGCCTCGATTGCAAGCTAGTTGCAGTCCAACCGTAGAATACGAATATGGTCTATTGCCATTCTGTATTAAATTCGGTCTTTCGACCTATTTTGCTTCACATGTGTTTCTATGAGCAGTTGCTCTGCTACACGGCGTAAGGTCGACTTGGATATATTCCTTGCATGCTGTTAGTAGTATCACCGAAAAGGCAGAGGAAACGGCGGAAGAGTGAAGAAACGCTCGAAAGGAACGCTGGGTCGCCCCAGACCTCGCACGATTGCGCGAACCCCTTGAGAAATCTGGGCAGTCGCGCGTGAACGTGAATGTTGGATTGCGTAGTGGTACATCATGCATAAACTTGACAAACTTGAATGTTAATTGTGTACCTGAATCGACTCAATGTTCGAATTGTGTACTTGAATGTCGATTATGAATGTGTGAACTGCAAATTACCTGTTGCAAAACTTGAATGTTGAATTGTGTACGTGAATGTTGAACTACAACTGAACAGGATGTTGCCTTGTGAACTCAGTCCAGCATGTTGAACAGCAAAAGTTGAATGTTAAACGTTAACGGAACTTTGGCTGGGGATATAACGCCTTAATTTTTGGCTACATTATCATTTAATATTTTTTCTTCGATAATGCCTTACGTCCTTGTCATGAAGAAGTTTTCCTACTTGTTCGAGCATAGCGAATGAGGTTGGTTAGACCAGAAAAGTCTGGAAAGAAGCGAAAGGAAATTAAGATTGACACGACGGAAGTGGAAGCGGAAGCTTCGCTTTTTTATTGAGTATTTTTTAATTAATTGGCTTATTTCCATGTTCTGCCGGAGCATATGCTTCTATAGGAGTGTTCACTGTTTATCAACATTTGTTTTGTTATTCAAATTTGCCAACTATTAAACAAATAACTTTTTGTTTCAACAGCCAATAGTTTCTCTGGTTGGCACATTAATAACAATAGGTGACGTAACGAGAAACATCGCTATTGCTTCTTGCGGGCAAGCCGCGATGGCTAAGCAGTGGTTCGGCTAAATCAAAGCCAATTAAATCCTCGACTGACTCCGCCCGCACTTCCTAACCTATGGTTACAGTTACAGTTACAGTTACTGCTTATGTTTATATTTATGCTTTAGCTTATGCTTAATGCTTATCTTACTGCTTCTGCTTCTGCTTCTGCTTCTGCCGAGTTCCGCTCAGAAAGGATATAAAACCGGACGCCGCCTGGGTAAGTCTTCATCTTGCAGAGTCAACTCAACGTGAAGCCTTGAAGATTCGAAAGGACTGCTAAAAAACCGTGATGGCCGCTAAGTTCTCTTTCTGTTCGTTGCTGTGTTGGTTGTGTTTGAAGCTGAAGCTTTGTACATAAGAGGATTTTTTGACCCAAAAGCTCCATTTGATGCGTAAGTATTTTATTTTTATATACGCGAATTCCCTTATTTTGAACAGAGATGACGTCAGTAACGCGGCTCGGCAAGTTGTTCCATTAAACGGCAGAGTATGGCGAAGGCAAAAGTCATAGTTTTTACCGTATTTATAAATTAATTTCCCGTGTTTCAAATCTGTATCTATCGTATTTCGTCGAGTAGGATCGATCGCAGCAAAATTACCGTATTTCCTCGATTAAGCGCCAGTTTTTTCCTAGTCAAGTCCTTTAACCAGTTGCATTTTTATACAATTTTACTTTTGGCGAGAAACCTGGAGTATGGGGGCGCTTATTCCAGGGAGTGGGGAGGGCGCTTAATCGAGGACATACGTATTTCAACTCTTCTTTTCATCAAAACACATAGGCAGTATTTAATCACAGTACGTCGTAGCATTTGCAAAGGAATAAAACTGATTTTGCTTATCAATTTGTTTTTCACTCAACCTAAACTGTATGAAGGAGCCGTCCATTTCCGCATTTTATTTATTTATTTATTTATTTAAATACCATTTTAAATATTTTTCCATTGCTTGCACAGAGCCGAGGATGGATGAGGAGCCTGACAAGTTTATCTCTCGTCGAGGTAAAGTTTATCGTTTTTCAAAACATTGAATTTATCTTAGACCTTGTTAGAGGGCGGCCCAGAGTATCAGGCCTTTTCTTAGAGGAGGCGGGAGAGGAGGAGGGACGGGACGCCCTTTACTTCTCTCTTCCTCCCGTCCACCCGCCATTGAAAAGCCTGATACTCAGGCTAGATCTGGGCCACCAATCTGTTGTTGCTCTCGGTCCATCAGTTGTCCTTCACGCATGCCACGTGGCCAGCCCGGTCCGAGGGTGGCCAGCCCAAGCCCCATTTTATACGTCTCAGTAGTCGTGTCGTAGTAAAGACTTGCACTTGTGTATGACTTATGTTGTATTCGTCATGATATAGTCCTTGAATCAGTGAGTGACTAGTTTGGCTTGCATATGTAACGGTTGGAACAATACATCGGTTGTATTTCAGGTTTAATGTTATTCTGGTAAAACTGATTATTATGATTAATTGATTCGTGACATCATTATTTTACAATCGATATTGATCAGTCTTAAAATAGAGGATATCACACTGCAGCGCGAAGATATTAATTTTATTTTCCGGTGTTAAAAACAATATTTTACGAACGAGCGAAAGTGTAATTTTTGTTTCATTACATAGACAAAAAGGACCAATGAATTCAAAGTTACAAAACAACCCTTGCCAAAGCGGAAAAATGACGTCACTAAGTAAGGATATGGAAAATACGCCACCTAGGGTCCCGGGATGTAGTTTTGTATGGATTTTACGAGTGGTCTATTTTTTAGTAAAACGCTCATGCCTGTCTATGATAAATCAATTTTACTAGTTTTTTCAGTAGTATCTGTACTACTCTGCAGCTTCAGCATTTCCTCAGTTTTTCACTGTTCTTAATCGTTATATATATTTCTGACAGCGGAGTCAGTTAACGTTGAACGAAACAATATAATTGCTAAAAAAATACCGTCACTTAACTAGTCCATGTAAGCGCCGTATATTGTCACTTGTTGAACGCTAACCACTCTGCTTTGGTTTCGATTTCAATTGTTTTGCAGCAATGCTGACCCCCAGGGATGTCTGTGAAGACGAAGATCCGATTTCTGCAATCAGTGGGCTGGTTTATTGCTCCCAACCCGGTTATTTTGCACGCACTGGAAATTTTGACACATTCACCCAACAAAAGTGCAGAAAGACCTGGTAATCATTGTTAGAACCTCGGGCACGAACGGTAACGGTTGTATAATAGCAATAATTTTATTTTCTGTGAATTATAAGGGGGTGGGGGTGGGGGTGGAGGGGGAATGGGACACGAGGGTGTCACAACTTCCTCAACATTTCACTTCCGGTTCCCAACCACTTCCTTAATGCTTCCCGCCTCTTGGTGCTTTTGCCTATTGTGAAATGTTACGTTGGCAATTTGTTTTTTTTTTCCTATTTCTCTTGGGTTTCCCTTCCAACTCCACTTTTAACAAAGTAAGACTGGTCTCAGAGAGCGTAATGCTGTGTTCCTGAATTGAATGTTTCCGTGCCGCGCCAGGTTACTTAGCAACCCACTGACCGAGATACCGCAACCGTGGGCTCAGCACTGCATGAAGGCAGGACCAAATTTTATGTTATTCCTTGTAGATCTCGACGATTAAAGGGGCTTTACAGCTATCCAATTGGCCAAGAATTGAAAGAAATATGGATTAATGCGTCTTTTCTTCCTTCTTCTCTCTGACTACTTGTTTGGGGCGTTTTGTTTTCGAGATGGGGCTGAAACCGAGTGCACAGAAGGACACAAAGGTGATAAGACACATCTTTTTCAGTGTCTTATCAAAGCCAAAACTTCAACCATGTTAAAATTATAAATGGGATTGATACCGAATATAAACCCACCTCTCTCCTTCAAAGCAATCAAATGAATGCATGAATTACATGTAAGAGAAGGCGGAATTACTCAAGGTTTCTTGCCAAAAATAAAGTTATGCACACATCTAAAGCTGGTTCACTGATCACGGAGATTCACAAGGGGAAGACGTACCTGAAAATTAAAATAAGCGCCCAGGCGCTTCATCGAGGAAATAGGGTATTTCTGCTTTACTCCGGTAATAACTTTAATTTCTCTTTTTCTTTTGTATAAACAGGATTCCTTTTCTACATCAAGCAACCGCTCAAGGTCAAGTCATTATTGAAGTAACTAGGATAATATACTTAGTCCAGAAAACATGTAACCGATATTTTAATTAAAAAAACGTTTTTCAGTCCGTAGAACACTGTTACGTTTCGTTACTGTGTTAACATTTTTATATTGACTGGAATACAGGAAATAAGTTTTTTTCAAGTTTCAAGTACGATAAATTATATATTCTGATAGTAGAAGAAAGCTCAGAGGAATAAGAGTGTGAAAATAAGATAGGTTTCCTAACGGACTTGATTTGTTTAAAACTCAGTAATTGACTGATACATTTCAAATAATAGGTCAATATTGTATTTTGTAAAACTTTCTTTAAAATAAAGGTAAGCATTAGCATGCATTTTGTCAATTGTTGTATTTGAAAAGGGTGAAAACAACTGAAATTCCAAGAACGAAAACCAATACCACTTGTGCAAGCGTTTCGGTTAGAGTGGTTTTCTAACGCGGCAACCAACGTAACTGGCCAATCACAACAAAGGCAGATGATGCAACTAACCAATCAGAACGCGACGCAAAAACACGCACCCGTGCCAAGCGCGGGAAAACGCGATTAGTCACGAGTAGTTTTGGTTTTGCTTCCTGATTGGCTGAAACAGTGTTTCCTCTGATTGGTTTGAATATGTTGCACGAGCCATTTTTAACCAATTAGAGAACACCGCAAACCATTCCAAAGATGGCTGCGGCTGATTTTAGACCGTCAAGTAGTAGTATTAAGTTTCCATAGCAACTAAATAACTCACTCGACAAAATAAAACTAGTTTCGTCTCAGTGTTATTTGTAATGTACTGACAGAAGTTTGATAATGATAGCTATATCCTGATTTTCATATTATACATAAATTAGTATGTTTCAAAACCTAAAATTAGAAAACCAACTTATAAAAATGTCATTTGCATTGAAAAATAAAACAGACATCATGCTGCTCCGTGACATTATTGAGTAAGTTTCAGTCTGTTCTGCCTTCGCCATATATGTAATATGATAAGACTTCGCCGAAGTGATCTTGCTTTCCCCAACAATAGCAACATATTGTGTTCGTACTAATAACAGGATCGCATGATTTCCATCTCATATTTGGGCATATTCAGAGAAATTGTACAATTTAATTATCCGCTTATATTCACATCAGTAACCCAGCCACCATTCTTGCCCACGTCCAAAAAGCTTCTATCTTGACATGAAGCTTTCATAATTAATGACATCATTGGAAGAACAAACAGCACGCGGCTGTCACGGGACGAGACAATTTAAAGATAGATGTCACGCAGGCCCCTCTGTCAAAGCTCTTCATATGTCACGCCATCTTGCACACCTTCTTCGCTTTTCGCTCTACTGTGCTTGCTACGATGCTTTTTTTTCTTGTCACCTTCTTCGTCTCGACTTCTCCTCCTGTCCTTTCCTTCCTCGCCTTCTTTATGTCGCGTATTTCGTCTCTCTTTATCCTTTTTTTCGCTATCTTCTCCCTCTTCGCCTTTGTCCTTGTGCTTTCGCTGTTTATGCTTACTTTTGGATTTCTCGCCACTCTGAAAACACAAACACAACGTGATTACACATAGGCTCGATTACCAGCCGCTGTTCTCTTGGTTTAGGTTATTGTCTTTCGAACATCACATTGTTAAGAACCCAGAGTCATTATGCTGAGAAGTAGAATTACAACAAGTAGAGTACAAAATAAAAGATATTTTAACTACATACCCTTGTGCTCTTTCTTCTTACGGCTTTTACTTTCTTCATCTAAAAATAAACGAAGAGACAATCATATAAAAGCTAATTACCTCATGCTTGCCAAACATTTTTTTCAGCCAACAAACTACGCCTAATCCGTTGGATAGTGATTTATCCGGTGGATAGCGTTATCCGCACTGTGAACAACCGGCCCTGGATAACACAAAAAGTCGTACAAAAATTCCTGCACTATTGTGTACTAACACCATGTTTTTTCTAGCAGGTGGTAGTGGTGGTGGAGGAGGAGGTAGTTGGTACTTACTTGTATCACCTGTGTCATCTCCATCCAGACTCATGTCAATTAAAGAACTGGGCGCTGTGGAAAAAAAAAAAAATAGAAACTTGGCAATCAGATAATTTATTTTTACTTAATTTTGTTTTCCTTGATGGAACGACGAAAGGATCCAGTGAGTAAAGTAGGTGTTAGAGAAGGGGGGGGGGGGGGGGGGGGGGGGGGGGGGGGGGGGGGGGAGATAAGGAAAGGCTCGAGGTATAGGGGGTTGGGGGGTGGGGGGGGATGAAAATATAGTAAAAACAGCACTGACATGAAGGCAGGGCGGACAATAGACCAACGATCAACGGATTGCTAGGGATAAACCCAACACTTACAAGTTGCCGTTGCCGTTGCTTTCGTTTGGGCTGCATCTGCGACGTCATAACAATCTCCCACTCATCTACAGGAATCGCAGGTGAAGTTAGGTGATTTAGATAAGAGTATCGCTTTTTCTGTTGAAGAAAAAACACAAACAATCCACTTGAACCCCACACTCTGATTGCGGAAATCACTGCAAAAATTACCATTTTTTATTAATTGAAATGCTGACGTGGTTTAACCGTGACCTTACAGTGTATTCTTTATCAGCAGGTGATGTACGAATGGAATCTGTAGAGAGATACGCAATAATAAACCCTGGGATTGTATTTGTCCAAAGGCCTAATTTCGGGGGGGGGGGGGGGGGGGGGGGGGGGGGGTAGGGGGGGGGTGGGACTTATTATTAAATAAATTTTGAGTTTCAAAAGTGTCTGGGATTTTTTCCGTCTGAACATTTTTAGGCACAGTAAAACTCTCTAAACATAACAAAATGAAGCACAAACAAGTATACATGTAGTATAGTCGTCAAGTTATTATTAAGTGAACATCAAAGGTTTGTAAGCACTTTAACAACATATATATACAAAAACAGGTTCTACAAAAGGGTGCATGTAAATCATAAGGCAGCTTGCTTGTGTTTCCTTTCCGTCTCGAATGGATTACCCACTCCCACGTTCGATAGTTCAATTCTTCACATGGCTTGTTATGTATTTCTTTGTGGGTAATATATCAATACAAGACGATATTGCCGTAGTTGATCACTTTCTTTACACTCTTCACCTGTCAGCTTGACAAGGTATCAATATTACATAAGGATTGTAAGAAGAAACCAAACAGTTATCTACACTGAATTACTTGCTGTGACTGTACCTTAGGATCTGAATCAGGCGAGTTTAACCAATCATCAACATCTTCACTTTCAAGACCTACACCATCAACAGCTGGTTTCTGGTGTCCTTAACGACTTCACCGGCATTTCAAGCTTCAATTTCAAAGTTTCACTTTCTACTTTTTTGCTTTAATTCTTTCTCCTCCTTCTCTCTTTTCTCCTCTTCTCTCTTTTCAATTCTTTTTCTTCTTCGTCGTCGTCTCTTGTTCTTCTTCCTCGTCTTCGCTTGACGTTATCTCAACAGTCACGGCTGCAGTTGGTTTCTTCGGTGTTCTAAAGTGTTCTCTATTGTTTACTGCTTCATTTAATGTGGTTGTGATAACGGGCATGGCGCTCTCATCCTCCGACTCGATATCCTCAGTGAATCCCGCCACCATTGGTTTCGTCCATCAATGTCACTTAAGAAACACACAAAGCAAAGCTTCGCACATTGTACCACACAACTCTGTTACTCATAAGCTCTCAAACTCATTAATAATTCATCAAGTTAAAAACAAAACATAACCGTGACGGTGGTTTGGATATCTGATCTTACTGATTTAAAGATTTTACGATTTTATTTCTCCGTTTACTCCTTCGCTTTAGTTTCGATTGAGAAGATATATCAAACACTCGAGACAGTGTTTTCATCACATTTCCAAACACCTCGAATTTCGTCAAAAATACTCCGCTGCGCGTCATATTTTCAACTCTCTTTCGGTGTGCGGAAATGTGATGAAACACTGTCTCTCATATTTTATTATATTTCTTGAAAACATTAGGAACGTTTATCAAGTGTCGGTGAAACCAAACCAAAGAAATTACAATGATATTGTAACAGCTTCGCTCTGATTGGTTAATCTCGTCTCACCTGTCACTCTCCTCACTGGCCTCCACTTCAACTGTGCCGGTGTCTTTTTAGCTGCAGGTTTATTTGTTCGCTTTCTGCCTCTTGAACCACCTTCCTCGTCTAAAACCCTGCATCCAGTTCATCCTCAGGTTTAAACTCGTCAATGTTGGTGGCAGAATGCGCTAAACCATTCGAGGTAGAGCTGTTAATATTACAAAAATAATTGAGATGACCTTCTGGGAATATATGTCACTGTGCTATAAATGGGGATTGGAAAACACACTTATTACAAACTGAACACAAACGTGTGAAGAATCCCAACTGGTGGTGGCAGTAGACTTGAATTCGATAGCAATGACTTGCAACTCTAGCAACTGATCAATGCAGGAGTTCAACTCGTGATGACCAAAGTTCAAGTCCAGCGGGATGATCACTGTCAATACGATGAGTCACCATCTCCCCCCCCCCCCCCCCCCCCCCCCCCCCCCCCCCCCCCCCCCCATTACGATGGTTTTGCAACGAAACAAGGATGGTTAGATTAGGGAATATTGAGAAGGATTACGAACGACGAACATGAAAAATTTAGGCCAACAGTTTCAAGATGTACCATCTGTGACGTAGATCTTTAACTACTTACCTTCTTGATTAGCGTCTTGGCCTGTTGCTGAAGGAGCTCTCCGTATTTTTCTCTCTTTATGTGTGTCTCCATCACTCAAGACATTGCCATTCGGACTCTTTGCTATGTTATCAAGGCAAAAAGAAAAGGATAATGACTTACTATGGGGGTGGGGTGGGGGGGGGGGTGGGGGGGGGGAGTGAGAGAGGGAGAGAGAGTTGCTCGCAGGCTATGTGAAACGGGCCTACGCAGACATTATTTCGGTTTGTAAAGATTGAGTGCGTGATGTAGAGTTTAAAGGGACACTGTCCCGGCGTATTTGCTCAAAACTGTTATAAATGCATGAAATGTCCCTAAATCTATGAAATAAGAACTTAATAAACTCTAACTAAATGATAAAAAGCAATTTCTTCAAGAAATTCCATACTGCAACAAAAATTTTTGCAAAATTTCAAAGATTCCGAGCCAAATTTGAAACTTTGAAAAACTGACATCCTGACATTTTTTCAAAATCCATATTGCAATCCATTTCCATCCTCGCTGTCGTTCCTAATGGGTTCCTGTCATTTGTCGAGTGTTATTCTACAGAATCAAACCATTATTGTTCAACTTCCTATGATCTAGATATGTTTCTGAGCTTCCCCAAATCATGCTAAAATCAGAACAGTGTCCCTTTAAACTCATTATCATGTTTATATATTTTCTAGATTTATTTGACAACTTGGTTTTTCCATTCACTGGACCGGCCAATCACAAACCATGTTGGTTTGGCAGGCAGAGAAATTAAAGTTGCCACATGATTATTAGATGTTCATAGCCTTTTATTTTCTGAAATCCTTGAATGTGCAAAAAGCACCGTCAGAAAACCTCCCTCTCGCTTTGCTTGTAGTTGTTTGCATTGAGAAAAAAAGGCTGTGATAAAGTGTACGCGTGGTGTTGTGGTTTATTCGTTGAGAAGTTTGGAAAACCAACAGAAAGATGTCAGATATTTAGCGAGTATACCAACGTACATTTATAGTAGTTATTAATATTAACTTGTTTATTTACAGGCTGGAAGTATTTATTAACAAGCAAATCTGCCGCACTTTAAAATGTGTAAAAGAGGCTTGGAGTGAATTTTGAGCCCTATTCCTATGTGCACACTTGCCGTGAATGTCGCAAAAGAGGCCAATCCCATTATATTTATCCAAATTGCCATTACATTCCAGCTGTATACATTGTAACATATTCACCTGATGTTTTCAACATCTGAGGAGGTGGCAGGTGAGGTATTCGGTTGATCACCACTTTCTGCAGCAGCGGCAGCAGCAGTAGCTGCAGCTTTCTTAGCTTCGTGATCTTTCTTCTTTTTGTCCAACAAACTTGCAAATCTATGAACAAAAGCACTAACTTAGAGCGGTTTTCAGTTGAGTGTCGAAAGTAATCGCTTGGTTTTGCTAAGTACTACGCTCTATGATTGGTTTTAAAAAACTTGTGCCACCTATTCATTCAACCAATCAGAAGCAAAACCAAAACCAATTCGCAACTTGGTCGCTCGCATTTTCCCGCGCTTGGCGCTGGTTACGTGTACATGTAGGTGTGTCGAGCTCTCATTCAGGGTTCATACTGTGTTGTTTGGAGTAATAGTAACCAGTTGGATCATACACTGTCTGATATTTTGAGGGGAAATAACCATACAGCACAATGTTGTTCAATGTTACAGTTGAGATGGTTTAAAACAAGAAATTCTGGTGGACACGTAGTGCAGAGTGACCATTATTGTTTAGATGGAATTAAAGAAAAAACCCCCCAAGTGCTTCAAAACTTTCAATCAACTACGTAACTCACTTCTCATAGTCTTGTTCTTCGGTTTCCTTGTGAATCTGCAGCTCCTCAAGGGTTGACTACAACAACAGTAAACAGGCATTATTAAGAGGTTAATATTTGTAACAATCAACCTTTATTATACAGTTGTTTCAGTGGAGAGAGTAGAGCGCATTAAATTTGTCTTTCCTCTGGTTTTAAGCCTTGCTCATCGGGCGATTAAGGCGAAGATACGGTACCCTGGGTGCCAGAGGTTTCTCCTTTGCATGAACTTTGAGTGGCAAAGCAGTGACAGCGAGCCAAATGTGGCGAGCGAAAAAAACACTATTTCTTTTTTCTTTTCGCGCTCCTTGGTCACTCGCTTGCGTCATTCACTAAGAAAAAACCCCTCTGGCACCCAGGGTAAAGAGACGGAGGAGACAATTCAGACAATTCTCTGGTTTTGCATTCGCTGAATGTCGCCCGACTTTTCAAGTTTCATTCCACTTCCTTCCTACCTGTCCTTAGCTGTACTAGTATAGTGACTTTTAGCAAGACCAGGCCACTATTAGTGGATTTCCATTGATACAAACACTTCTGCTAGGATGTTAAAGTAGTACTAAATCTTAGTGATACTGCCCCTTTGACTTAATTGAATATATTAAACAAACACATTCAATACCTCCATGTCTTCTGCATTGACTTGTAACTGCTTTAGAAGAGTTTCTCTCTGTTTAAACAAGATACATCAGAGGTACACTATTATTTTTTAGTAATCACCGAGGCAAGTTGGTTCTTTAACAGTTGAGCTGGACATTCAAATCACCAGACCTGGGCACTCCGTACATTAGCACTTTCACTCCCAGAGTCAAACCTTGAGTCTATCAATGTGGTTGTACCTTCTGAGTCTGGATGAAACCCTAGTGTGTGACAATTCAATTCAATATTGAGCAATACTTTCATCTGGTACTGTTTATTTTTGACAATTTTGCAAAATGAAATTCATTAACATTAAAAATGAAGGCTTAATACTTCAATAATACTGACACGGTAATAAAGTTTGATTGATTGATTTGATTGATTAAGCACTAGCCGAAACGTCTATACAACAATTTTTAATATGTCAACTCCTGACTACTCGTATTCAATTTTTATACATGTAGTATGTACGTCCTTACTTAGGTACTAGCCTCCTATGCATATTTTATTTTGTCTCGTCACACAATCTCTCTGTTCATTGGAGAGGAGAGATTGCATGATGAGCTAAAAGAATGTCTGCGTAGAGGCTACATCGCTACAGGCTTATCAAAATACATTATGACTCAGACTAGCTAAACCATCCCATAAAGTGTAATTTGATGTATGTGTGCACAGATACACGTATGTACATGTAGTACAATAGCTACTCGAACACTAACCTGAAGTAATAAGAAGGGTAAATTAAGAAACTTGTGAATGTACTTGAGTCCAAATCCATTCTTCATAGATGTTTCAGCATAGTGCACAGGTGGGCACCTATCCGGTCTAATTCAAAATTCAACTTCTATCACAAAGAGAACATGACAATACACTACAAGACACACTACAAGGTTGTGCTCAAAGAATCAAATGTCTATGTCTATTGTAATGAATGAATTTAGTACCAGTATTTAACCTAGTGGGCAGCTATTAGAGATGGGGAGGTGGTGGTGCACTGTACTTGCCCAAACAATCTACAAAACGGATTCATTTGGTGAAATCATCTTCTTTATAACAGGTAAAAATACACTGCAGTTCACATGTATGAATATTTCATATATTCATCATCGCCATAGCATGATTGATCTTTGCATAATAGACTGACTTGCCTCTCTAGATGTTCAATGAATGCAACAGCCTCATCTGTTGGGACTAACCGATGTTCCCCCATGTCACGATGGTTTGCCTGAGAGAGACAATGGGTGTTACAATTTGAATAATATTGGTAGCCGCTCAATTCAAATGTAATGGATTATACATTGTATGACCAGCATAAACCAACCAAGATGTTTTTATTATTTATTATAAGCAGGTTGTGCACACATGAAACTTTAATTAATGACATTGTTTCATGCATTTCTTAGACACTACTTCACAGCTAGCCACATTTTCATATTACCGGTACTTCATACATGTATTTGACAAAATTATGTGTGTTTTGGTGAACTTTTATCAATGAGGACACTTTGTGATGCCTATCATGAGGAGCGTGCATCTCATTTGCGGTCAATCCTGGACATATCTCCCGGGACCAATGGAACTACATCCATAATAGAGTCTGAGGTATCCGTATTAGGACGTGTCCGTAAGGATGCTGTTTTCACATGAGCCAAATCGAATTCAACTTATTCAACTTTATTATATAGACACAAGTGTTTTACTGGAAAATAGACCACTCGTAAAATTCATACGAAACTACATCCGGGACCCGAGTGGTGTATTTTCCATATCCTCACTAGTGAGGATATCGATGACGTCATTTCCCGCTTTTGCATGGCTTTTGTGCAAAAGCTGCCAAACTCGGGTTCAAAAATGGTGAGCGATAGATTCGTGAAATTCACTGAAGCCAACATGAAATATTGTTCACTGAGAAGTAGGAAAATGTTAAAACGAAGAAGAAAACTTCATATGACTTAAAATTATTCAAGGAGTTCCTTGCAAATGAAGACGATTCAAGGAGAGAAATTCGGAAAGTCCAGCCATGCACCGAGCTGCAAGAGCTCGCGATAAAGTTTGTGCTTTGTCTTTTGTCTATATAATAAAAGAACATTACACGGTGGCTTGAAGATATTAATTTTATTTCTTGTGGTAAAAACAATATTGATCATATTTTACTCGTTCGTAAAATATTGTTTTTACCACTCAAAATAAAATTGATATCTTCGCGCAACCGTGTAATATCCTCTATGTACATGTATGTCACCAAAAACAATTATCAAATTTCTAAAACTTAAAAAACAATACTTGAGGCTTACCACGACAAGAACAGGAATATGAGGTGGAACTTTTGGCAGCTCCCTTTCAATGTATTTAAATGTCCTAAAAACAGAAGAAACATTATTGGAAAAATGCTTGGTAATGACTGTACAGGAGATTTGGAAGGTGCAGAGTTGAAATGAAGCTGGGTCAGCATTAAGCCGGTCACAGTTAAACAAGAGTAGAGACTCTATATTAACTGCTTTTTATAGCTTTTAGAAATTCGCTACGGCGGTTTAATTTACCTTTATCAACTCTGAGTTGATAATCAACATAGTGCTTTTTATAGAGCAGAGTTTGTGACTCGCATCACTCTGGACTGAGTTGTTCAAAACAGGATTAAGCTGATGCAGGATTTGAATCAATTTTCTCAAACTCATTAATAATTCAACAAGTTAAAACAAAGGAAATGATCATAACCGTGTCAGAGGTTTGGATACCTAGTCTTGATTAGCATAGCTTTTTACAATTTTATTTCTCTATTTACTCCCTACATGTAGTTTTTGTTTGGATTAAGAAGATAAATTATATCAAACACTCGAGTGGCCAGTGCTGCATGTACATCAATATCCAAACACCTCAAATTTTGTCAAAAATACTCCGCTGTGCGTCATATTTCAATGCTCTTCTCGATGTTGGAAATTGTGATGAAACACCGCCTCTCATGTTTGATACATGTATATTACATGAAAATCAATTCAGTGATCAAAATTAGAAATGTTTTGCTTCTTAATTATATTGTTTTTTTTATTTTAATAACTTAATTTATATCTCAAATTGTAACTATTACACTGTATTAAACAGGGTTCTGCTTCTCATCCTCATTGCATGTAGCATTAAACATCTTTCAAACAACCAGGCACTGACTCTGATGTTTCAACCTATTCTGACAACACTCCATGTTTGTACAAGCTAAGAAACTGCTAACATCACTAACCAGGGTTTAGTGATATCCATGATCATCAACACTCCGTGAGCTCCTTTATACACATCAACAAACTCTGCATCTAAGACAGTGGCATCTTTTTCACCCTGAAATGTTGAACATTGAGTCAATTAAGCTGAATTTGATTCAACTGCCAGACATGAGCAAACGATTAATAATCAGTACTCAGATAATAACATATAATACATTTCTTCTCACAATATATTTTGGGGGAGCAGGGATGGCACAGTGGTGAGAGCACTCGCCTCCCACCAATGTGGCCTGGGTTCGAATCTGGACCCGGCATATATGTGGGTTGAGTTTGTTGTTGGTTCTCAATCCTTGCTCCGACGGTTTTTTGACGGGTATTCCGGTTTACCTCCCTCCTCAAACACCAACATTACACCAACACTTCTAAATTTCAATTCGATCTGGGATCTGAGGGTCACAGGTTTGTCAGTCGCAAGACTGTTAAGTGACTTGTTAAACAAAGAGCCAATCCATACCAAGTCACTCAGCCATGAAGATTATGAGAAACAAGGAACTGGTCATCAAGGGATGGTTGTCTTTTATAAGAAGGTCTCCTACATGTATATGTACAGGTATATACCTCATTGTATAAGACATGTACAGTAGAATCATGTTTAAAACAAATTTTTCACATTTAGTAATCATTTTAAAAAGCATGTGGGCAGGCATAGAACCACTGATATTTGATTCCACATAGTCTCATCATACAGGCTAAATGTATGACAGACATGGTAACAATGATGACTAACCACCAAAATCATCAGAAATTACTTCACACAAAAATCAGTCTAATTCAGCGCTAATTTGTGATTGTGTGTAGCACGGTCTTGAATTCAATTACAAAGAAAAGAAAATAGGAGATACAGTAGTAATTAACAAACAAAGAAAGAAACAAAGAAACATACAACAATGCCTGGTGCAATGAAAGTACATGTACATGACACTGTCTACAAAACTATTAAGATGTAAAACAATTAATATACATTTGTAACACAAGGAGACCAGCAACTACATGTATATACTGTACAATTTACATTGACAGATGGTGGTGGTAGTGATGGTGATGGCGTTAATAAGAGATGATGGTGGCAGTTATTGTGATTGGGATGGTATTGAGTACTGTGAAACACAGTGCCAAAAAACTGCAGCGCCAAGACAGACATGAACACACAATTTTAATTAAAAAGCCGGGTTTATACTCATATTACTCAGTTCAAGAATCAAAGGTTGAAAAGACTGTTAATAACATGCAATTTATTAGTAAGAATACAGTAAGTAGAACAGCAGAAAAATTGCGATGATTAAGTCACACTCAAAGTTAGACCTCAAAAAGTTCATCGTCAATTGGTGAAAGAAAACCACCATCAGTGGAGTGCTAGAAGCAAGAGAGTAAAAGAAGAGGAAAGTCAGAGAATATTAGCAAGAACTTCATTAATAAGTATAACTGAAGGGCTGGAGCTATCGTACATGTGTATGTATATGTGAGGATTTTTATTTTTTTAGCTCAGACTCACATAATTTTGATGATCAATAAAAATTGGCACCACTTTTAGGTACTTCAAAACAAGTCTGCATGCCAAAACTATATGTGGATTCCAAGCAAAAAGAAAATTCAACAAAATCCTCACATACAATAACTTTTCATTTTTTAAAAATGCTTCAGTGTCTTGAACAATAATAATTATTAAAACCAAAATAATTTATTACAAGGACTTAACTCTTTGCCACCTGCCTCAAAAATGTGAAAATTTGATACTATTGTTTGTTTATTTATTTTCTCAACAGTCATTTACAATTGTGTGGAAAGCTATATCTCTTTTGAAAGGGTAGTAAATAAACTTTCAGGAAAAAAAAATTATTTCCCAAGAACCCCATAATATGTTAATTAGTTAATTATTAACTAGCATAAATTAATATTAATAGCCGCAAAATTTGTTCAAAAAAGCAACTTATTTCAAAATGATGACTTGTTATAAGGAAAAGTTAAGAGCAAAAATGTTCCTTGTTATATTGGCAACATATCCTGCAAATTTGGCTGAAAATGGTAAGTATAGAATAAATTAGTATGTTTAGTCAAATTTAATTTATGCAGGAATTTGACCCCAAACATTGAGTCAACAATCCACTCGAAATTTATCTCTGTCGTTCCATAAGAACGTTTTTTCCTCTCCCTATACTGAAATATGAATCCTAACATGTATTCAAAAGCATCAAACAAGGTTTTCAAATGTAAAAGCGAATCAAAATATCATTTCATTGCATTGTGTTCATTCGATCGATCGATGCAATATTTCGTAACACTTATCTGGTTTTCGCTCGATTTTCGAGCTCCAGATGCAATTCAATTTCATGCTTGGCATCCCTTCTGATCACTTTCCTCGTCCAAAACTCTTGCTAAAATTTCCCAAAGATCGCCATTCCGTTCGCACGAGGCGCCATTTTAAATTGAAAAATCACTTTACGGGAAAATACGTTGTGTACTTACAATAGAATGTAACCTGTTCAAACTGCTAGGGGACTGGGCTAGAGCCTAGTCACGCCAGTCTCAAAAAATCACGCAAAGCGGTCAAGGGACAAATTTTTGGCAAATTTTTTCGTCATCGACTGAGTTACGAAATCCTGGTAAGCCGTCGGCAATGAGTTAATATATTAAATAAAGAAAAAAGAAAGTAAAAACATCCAAACATTTTAAAATTAAGACAGAAATGAATATTATAGGAAAAAAAAATAATGTACAAATACAGTGGAACCTCATTTTTTGGACACCTCCATTAATTAAGGGAACCCGGGGACAGAAACTTTGTCCCGGCAAACTAATGATTCTTTCATCTTAATTATTACCGACCTATTAATGGGAAATCTCTTTTAAGGGATACTTCTCCTGTCCCGCAGGTGTCCCCTAAATGGAGGTTTCACTGTAGTATGCAATCTAATAAAATAATGAATAGCTGATTTTCAAATAACATTAATTTTAATAAAGTATTAAATTATTAAAAATGTTACCTCAGCCTTAATCTCGTTTTCTAATTGAGACCACTCTGAGACTTTTTACTTCTTCCTGTAAAACCAAAGCAGGGGTATGTACATGTAATTATATTTTTGCTATGAAAAACACACTCACTAGGTAATATATCAACCTGTAATGATGCATGAAACATAATTGGTCATGTACAGTGTAATAAAGTAAAGTCTGTCTACAAAAAAAGTAAATGGACAAAGTGATTAGTTTGAAATGTAACTGTGGTGCTGCATCGGTGGGCAAGTAAAACAATAATTATCAACTTCAAGTTGATAATCAACATTGAAGTGTTTTACAAGCCAAGTAGCTGACCATCAATGAGCCAAGAGTACTGTAGTTGTCATCATGATTCTTGTTTTGTTTTGAGTGTTCAGCCAAATTTTCATTGTTTTGGGGTGATAATCTTGAGAGTAGCCAGCATGCCCATGCAGGAGGACTATGTAAAAGACTGTAGATGGAGATTTTTACCGGTTGCATACCTGTACAGAGGACACGTACGGCTGAATTATGTCAAGTTACCCACAGTACATGTACATGTAGTACCCAGGCAATATTACAGCTTACTAGTGCATGAGACAAGTCATATATAATATTCTTACCCTTGTCTACTACATCCCAGACTTCTACCTTCACAACATCATCAGTTGCTGGGGATTTGATAAAAAATAATTAATTTTTAAATAAACCAACATAATTATGCATGCAATTAAATAATAAAATAGTAACAATAAAATGTAACGTTACTAATAATAACTATTATTAACTGCAATGAGATTTAGATAACTCACTCAAGACCCTTGACAATTTGATGAAAATGGCTGAACACCTGGGGCAAACATGTTGCCTTATGATTATACACTGTAGGCGCAAGGCTAATCAGTCTTTGTCTAAGAAACGTTTGAGTTAACAAAGACTGACAAGCTTTGGCATATGTATGTATTAACCTGCCTTGGAAAGTCAGCAATTTTTGAATGGGTGCACATTTATTACAGATAACTAAAGCAGGCAGAACTCTATGCATGAGTGAAGCGGTTTAATAAATTGAAAACGGTCAACTACTCTCGTTATTGATGAACTTAAGCAAGGTCATCAAGCAAAGGTTTTATTACTGGCCATGTCTTATACCAAACAGTCATGTACAGTACCTACTTTGTCTTGAGCTTCAGCTTCAGATTCTTGACTAAAATATACCTCCCAAGAACACCAAATTAAACATACATTGTAATAAACAGCAAATGATTAAGTTCTCAAAATACAATTTTAACAGCTGCTATGTGTAAATACATGTTTACTTACTTCTGTAATTCCAGTGTATGCTTGCAACCTAAGAAATGGAAAACAGATTTACGTAAATTTATGTATTTTCATCTAATGATGCATTTCGTCAGTTTTCAAGAATCTTAGAATCTGGAATATTACAATCTAAATTAACCCAAGAAAAGTACATTTTTACAAGACACTTGCACATGTTGTGGCTTTAAGTTGTTTTTGGTTTGAATTTTTCCAAACCAGTTTACTTTTTAGTTTTGTTTGTCTCGTCATATTCACAATCTGAAACAAAGGAAAATACAAATCAAACTGGTTTGTAAAACTTCAAATCAAACACAAATTTAGACCACAATCATGTACATGTATAACAGTACAGTAGAGAATTTGATGTTCACGGGTGAAGATTGTAAATATTATGTTTTTGGCCCGATTCAGGCTCATTTTGGACTGATTATGCCAAATTGTTAAAAAATGCAAACTCATAGAAGAACATGTAAATTAGTATTGAAAAATTGATTGCATCTCAATCAAGACAAACTCTGGTTGAAACTAAACATGTACTGTACTTTCTTGCTACTGCACTAACAATTCTCATTTAGAGGGTCCCCAGTGTGCAGCAGTATCAGAAATACAATGTAACTGGCTGATGTTAGATTGTACATACATACATGTATATACTGTAGGAAAGCATGATTGTACAAAACCTGAATTTCATTTGTTGGAATGTACTGGTCGTTGAATGGTTTTCCTTGCAGTCTTTGATACAGACATGACTTTCCAGTATTTCTATCTCCTTTAATCACTATTTTCACTACAAAATAAAAAAAAATAGAACAGCCACATTAACTTTAGTATACAGTCAATGGTTTCTTCTAATAATATTCAAAGTAATTAATTCAATAGAAATTTGATTCATTTATTTTTCAAACTTTTAACGTCAAATGAACGAAAAGACTTTAAAGCGATTCCCTAATATTGCACTGTACATTCTTACTTGCATTACAGTGTGACTACTATTACCGGGGTTGCGTAACAAAATTGACCAACCAGATTACAGGGCACAGAAAATGAATTCCAACTAAAATCGTTTGTGAACCAATCAGTTTCCGCCCGCTAAAGATTGGCCCAAACGTGAACTTTAGTTGGAATTCGTTGTTCCTGCCCTGTAATCTGATTTGTAAATTTTGTTTGAGTGACCCCGGTAATAGTAGTCACACTGTAACACAATGGCGTTTTTTTCTTTGTGGCTATGATTAATTGCCAGAGAGGTAAATGCTTGTTTCCTCGTAAACAAGCATGGTGACCAATCTTTTTTTTGGCAGATTTTAAACCCAGGGGGGGACTCCCATATAAAAGTGATGGAGGTGATCTCAGGCTACCTAATAGTATCCATTGTAATATTATTATATGATGACAGAAATAAATCAAATTGAAACATCTTCTCTTATAAAAATCTGTGAGTGATTTACGAGTAACTATCAAATTATCTTGGCCAAGGAGTAAACATAATTAATCTTTATGCAATTTCACCAGCTGTATGTACAATATTATTAATTATTGTATTGTATTGGCGTGCCCAAGCCCTGACCCAGGAAAAAAGATCAACATTTATACAAAGAGACATCACTACGTCATTAGTTTTGATCTAATTAACCAACAATATACACATCACGGGGTATATTATATTACAATGAAAATAACTTACTATTATACTGAATGCCTCGAGCAAACTTTCGCTGTAACGCCTGGCCCATCGCCCGTACTCCATTGGAGTACTGAGCTTCGAATCCTCATTGCCGCCCTTGGCCCACTTTTAAGCGCGGAAAACATTTCCAAATGATGGTGAAGGAAAGATCCTTTTATACACCTCTGAATTTACAAAGAATGACGATCCATGCTCTTGGATCAAGGTAAAACATCTCTAAACAATGCTCAAACGAGCCACATCGCCGTCAAATTTTCGTGGCAAGATGGCGGAGGGCGCGGCTACCTAGCCAAAAAACATATGTGCCTGCTGAGGATGCCGGGACAATACTGTCACGCAACACCGTTCCATGTCTTCCATCAAGAATCAAATTCTGTTACGTTTTATATCAGAACGGAATTTAGAGCAACATGCCGCAGTGCAACACAGCAAAATTTAAAACAGAACAGAAATTATGACGGCCGAATAGAATTTAGAAACAGAACGGAATTTTTTTGAACAACTAAATTCTGACGTCACTGAATCTTTGCTCGTCCCAGTTTTCTCGCCTTGTTACAGAGAGGGCGGCAGCAAAGTTACCCCCCAAAAAATTTCTTTTCAAGTCCTGGGAAAATTATTGTTTAGCGAAGCACTTGCGAATTCTTCAACCAAATGCCAGATTTTGCAGCAATACTAGGATAAAGTTCATTTGCTATAAGAACAGTTGAATGTTATGGTAAGGCTGGTCAAAAACACGCTACATACACCAGTGAAGTTCTTCAGCTTGCAAGTGCAGATCCGATCGCAATATCGACAACTCGTTCGTAGCATGGTTCTACAGTAATTTCACTCAAGATGGAAGTGGACGTAAGGTTACTTGTTTTGACGATTCTTTCTGCGTTAATAAAAGCACAAGATGGCAGCCCTAAAGGTAGGGAAGCTTTGCTGTTTCTTTAAAGTGGATCGGTTGTAGCTCGATGTTTTTAAAGCTGCGATCGTTTCAGCAGTGCGCAGCATGCAACTTGAATACATGTAAGCTTATGTTTCGAGTAATATTACTTACAGCATGTGCCTACTGGTTCTCACGTGCGTATTCAATATTTTTATTAACGAAACCTCAATTAAGGTCTCTCCATAACCTTGCTTCATGCACAGGCAACCGGTTGTCAATAGCAAAATCATTTTGCAGTGTTGCAAGACTTCTGTCCTGTGCAATGTGATACACTCTTAAACTTGAAATCTTATTTTAAGAACAAAATTTCTTAAAACAAATCTCCACGTAAGAACTTTGTTGTCGTTAAATTAATATTTCTTATTTTAAAGAGTTATTCTTATTTTAAGAGTTAATTTTTATTTTAAGAAACAGTTTCTTACTTTAAGTTTACTCATCAAAATCCTTATTTTCAATTACAATTTAAGAAAATTTTTTTCTTAAAATTAATTCTCATTTTAAGAGTATTTCTCTTATTTCAAGTAACAGTTTTTCATATAAAAGTTAGTAAAAAAAATTCTTGTTTTAAGAACCAAAACTTCTCATTTCAAATCTTGATTAATTTGAAAAAAATGCTAGTAATTAAATCAATAAAAAAGTATTAATTCAAACGCGAGAAGTTCTCTTACTTTCACTACTTTGGACAAGATCATTAAATAAATGCAATTAATCCATTTACAGGTCTCTTCCTCAGTGTTAAGTCGGACACTGTGGCCAGTGGACAGTGTGAATTAAATTAACCACTCATGGATGTATATAAGTACTAGTATTACTAAAGTCCAGCAATGTCAGCACGGTACTATTATTAGAATACAACTCTCAATGCAAAGCAGTGCACATCAAACTCTGTCTTTTATTGTAATCCTGCTAGACATTGGATTCACAATAGGATATAATTACTGTAAATGGTTGACCATGCATTTTAGTCAGTGTGGAAAAATAATAGCATTACAATGAGCGCTTCTCATTCGACCAGAAATTCCGTAAATTCCGGAATCAAGTTTCGGAAAATTTGTGCATTTAATAACCTCTTGAGGTTGTCCTAATTTGTATTAATGCTCCTGAATTTAAAACCGGAATTTTTGGTCAAATGGAAAGCGTACAATATATGTATTTTACTAAAAATATGCTATTAATTTATGATGCTCACAACTAGAGTCATCATGACACTGAAGATTATTTAAATATTTTAAAATAAATCAGTGTTACACACTGGTGAAAATCTTTCAAGGATCTTCAAGGATCCTTTAAGATCTTCACAAGGATCTTTGAGGATCCTATAAAGGATCTTAATAAAGATCCTTAAGGATCTTTCCAAGGATCTTCAAGGATCTTCAAAGATCTTCGAGGATCTTGCCAAGGATCTTCAAGGATCTTTGAGGATCTTCAAGGATCCTGTTAAGATCTTTGAAGATCTTGTTAAGATCTTCAAGGGATCTTGCCAAGGATCTTTATAAGATCTTCAAGGATCTTGTAAAGATCTTCAATGATTTTGCCAAGGATCTTCGAGGATATTGTCAAGATCTTCAAGGATCTTTTAGGATATATCAAGATCTTCAAGGATCTTGCCAACATCTTTAGGACCTTGTCAAAGATCTTCAAGGATCTTACAAAATTAATATCTTCTGTGGTCTTCAAGGATCTTTTGGATTCTTGAAAAGATCTTTGAGGATATTGCAAGGTCCTCATAGATCTTTGAAAAGGTTTATTAGACTAATTGCATATTAAGTTCCTCCAACATATGCAATATGATGCTCATACGTATGTAATCTTACAAAGTTTGTTGATCTTCAAAGATCTTCCGACAGTCGGTGTTTCAATTTCAAATGTTTTATTAGTTGAATGTATTAATTACTTTAGTTTTTTACTGCTGTCAATGTCTATACACTCAGACATCAAGTACAGTGTACTACATGTAGGGCAACCAGATTGAAGGCCAACTTAAACATCAAGCTTCTGTTCATAATTTATTTTATTCTACTCACTGAAATTGCAGGTTTTCCTTTTGTAACACATTTACATTTTTGAAAACCTTCATACATGTATATCCACACCTGGGATAGAAAAATATTCAAAGTATCACTCATGATGTTCGATGATTGCTTTTCACTTAGCTTTATAAACATATTGTTCCCTGTAGTGACTGTATACTTCAAGGATAATGCATTTCTGCCTCAATTGAACTACAACAAAAACACAAAGCAACATGTGATCAGTAAAATCAGATCTATAAACAGCTGTATTCGCCTCTTCCTCTGACAGAGACTGCTACATTTAAAAGCAATTCAAATGAAGAGCATTCAGATCAAGTTTTACTGGTACGTGGCTCAGTTAAATGCTTTCTTGCACGTCAAACTTGTAAGCTGACAACATGCAAACGATCACACTGAGCAAGCAAGCAACTTCAAGAGGCCATTGTGATTATTTCAACTTACTTTATTTCTCTGAAGTAAAGCTCTTGATTTTGTGGCGTTTTAAACATCATTCCATGGGCATTTCTCACTGAAAAGAACTGAAAATACTTTGCACTGATCGTTGAACGGTCCGTTGAACTGTTTTGAATCGTTGTTGTTACCACTGGGAGCATTATGGGTAGATTAACACTCGTTCCCAGGGTCTTCTCAGTATTGAATCCAAGATGGCGGTTCCATCTGTTTAGGTTAGTTCTTAAATTAAGAAGCGATATATTAAGCATGTTTTAAAATAAGAAACAATTTCTTGTTTTTAGGGGTTTATTTTAAGAACACTGCCTTCCTTAAAATCAATATCTCAAAGTAAGAAGTCGATTCTCGGAAACTCTTAAATCAAGAACAGTCATCTCAAATCAAGAACAACCTTCTTAAATAAGAAGTCACCTTTATTTGAATTAAGTAAAAAATTCTTAATTTAAAAACCCAGGTTTAAGAGTGATACGTGTTTATACAAAGTAGTTACATTTATTTATAACTTCTGTTAGTAATTCTTCAAATTGTTTAATATTTGCCAGCTTGCTGTGTGAATCAAAAAAGCGTGAACACTTTTATTTAACTTTGACATGATCAAACCACAAGAAGAATAGTCAGGAAACTCAAATTTACACTTTGTTTTTGCAAATAAAAATAGTAATAAATACAGGAAAATAGACCGATTTTTGGCATAGGAAAATCCAAGTGTTAAATCAAAGTGTGCACGCGTTTCTGATTCGCAAAGTGTTGCAGTCAGACGTACAAATGTATTTATTTATTGTCAGTTGTGTTGTGAAAACGTCCAATTGTACATGTAACTGCCATGTTGACCACGAAACGTTTACCATATTGACTAAGTAGTAGTGTTGATTACCACCTATTTTCACTGTTATGCGACCTTTAAATCAAAACTCCTCTGAGCCGACAGAGTGGTTTGCCAAATATCTCTGTCAGTCATAATATTATGATTGACGTTTAGTAGTGAAAATTGTAATCATTAATAACTTAATTGAGTTTTGAACTTCAGGTTTGTATGTTGTTGAAAGGCATTGACCGCTTTTAATTAATTCACATTCTTTTGCGCATGTATACTATCCAATCAGAAGCTGAGGATAGTTATATTCGGCTTCTAATTGGATAGTCTGCACGCGGCACAAAATAATGTGAATTAATTAAAAGTGGTCACACTCTTGGGCTCCTTGCTGTAATAGGTTTTTATTGAATGTACATGGTTTAATCATTTTTCTATACCTTTATTCACACAGTCTTGTTCTCTCTTATTGCAGTTGATTTAACAGACAAGTGCTGCTGTTGCACTGCACTTGGTGTCTAAGAAACATTTCATCAGCTGCATGCAGACTATTAGACAATGGAACAATCTCTTGCATCAGATGTAAAGAGCATGTACAAGATGGTTTGCTATGTAGCAAGTGTTCCGCAGGTTTGGATGGTAACGCAACAGCACTTCAAGGATGTGACACCTGCATGTGTTAATGGTAGTATTGATCCTAGCCAATTGAAAGATTGTAATCAAGTGGATGGCAAATGCTTTGTCTGCCAATCTAATGACACAGGTTTGCATTGCAAGCATTGTTTGAGCAGTAACCGTGGTGTTTAATTCCCCTAGCGAGAATTGTGTCACTGAAGTGACAAAGTGGATGCAAGAAAGAAGTCAGGTAGGGTTAAATTACATGTATTATATATTCTGTATATACAGTAACAGGGCTGTCATTTAAGCTTTAAAGCAGCCGGCTACTCAAGGAAAGTAGCTGCGAGTGGGCAAATACTGCAGATAGCCTGCCATGATAGCTGTTGTCTTTTAGCCATTGTCAAACTTTGAGTAGCCGGGCCATCTTTACTGCAGTTGCCAGTCATAATAACCGGTTGCCGGCTGCTAATGACAGCACTGATATAAATGTGTGGGAGGCATGCTGGCCTAATGATATTAATGAGGATAGTGGTCATGTGATATGTAGCCCCAGGTCTTTTCATTATTGTTGTTTGTCCAATAAATTTATTTTCTTGTGTTTTATTACCCACGTAAACTGTGATAATACCATGTACTTGAAAAAAGGCTTGAAATCATGGTACCTGTAATCATTCAGTTCACACATTTTTGCCGACAGCATTACAGTATATTGTGGTATGATGATATCATTTTGAAATCACTTCATTAATTTTACATGTTGAGCAGTCAACACTTTGAATTATTAAATACTGCTCTTTTGTTTCAGGGTTTTCAACAAAGGAGAAAATTATTGTCGCTGTTTGCAGCACTTTCGGCATAGGATGCATTGCCACCACTGGATTTCTAATTTATCGGCACTTCAAAGGCAGACGTTTTAGTGTTAAAAAACCTTTCTGGACTGTTGAACTCACAAATCGTAACTATGACGACCTGGACTTCTCACTCCTGGATCCCATTACGGACATTCCATTTGTTTACCGCACAGACATTGGTGAGTTTGACAATGACGCTTTGCTTGGTGCAGAAAACCACACACTTGGTCATGGACGTCGATGGGGGAATGATACATGTATTTCCTAACAAGAAGAACTTAGTGTTCTACTTTAACACTATATGCATTAAATTGTAGCTTTAGGTTTTGTTATAAATACTGAAAAAAAAAAGTCATTAACACACTCAGTGTAACTTATGGGGTAAATATTACATGACTTGTACATGTGTACCATATTTACTGATTCAGTCATGTACATGTACATAATGTACAACTAAAGAGGGAAGATCAGATAGGAAAGGGTTTGACTTGAGGCCATGGTGTATGCCGGTCTATGCACCTGATTTCCAACTAGAAAGCATTTTATCACATTATATACATGTACCACTAAGTAAAGACTTAATTACAGTTTGTAGCTTTTTGAATTTTTCTTTTTGCGTAGATCCACCTCTAATAATATTAATAATGCAATGTACTGTAATATGATTATGACATCATTCTGTATCATTCCGTATTATTGATTCATATTACATGTTTGTTTAGTGCACACTGTTATTGCTCATTTTCATCTTTTTATTTTACATTTACTCCACAAATATACTAGCCTCCTACGCAGACTTTCTTTTGGCTCATCACGCAGATTGCGTGACAAGCCAAAAGAAAGTCTGCGTAGGAGGCTACATACTTACAAAATAAAAATAAAAATAAAAATGAGATTTAATAATGTAAGGCCAAAGTGCCCAAGCACCTGATGCTAACTTTATGGGAATCCTATAATCACCACAGATACATTATTTCAGATAAATGGCCAACACTGAGTTTTGAAATCTCTATGTGTCACTGTGCATATAAGCTGCAAGTAAGCACTTGTTTATCATTTTAGTGCAATTATTTAAGTTAGTGGAAGTTTCACACTTTAACAGAAAAACTCAAAGCATAAGCTTACCATTTGAGACGGGCACGTCTCCTAGTGCATAATTTTTTTGAAAAAGAGATTTTTAGAGCATGTTTGAAGCGTTGTACATGATACATGTATGTGAGAGGACTCTCCCACCCACCTTCCAGGTTGAATTTATTCATCTATTCTGACCACAAAATGAGCAAATAAAAAAGGAAAAAAATAATGACAAATATGTCACACAGCTTAAAGTTGTGACTTTTATGGTATCTAAATTTACTCTCCTCTAGAACCAGTGCTCTCTCTCTCTCAAACGATAGGAGTCTGCGGGAGACATTGATTCCCACTGTGTGGGTGGGGGAGTCTTGCTCCTATCCACAATCCTCCGCTCTTCTTGAGCCAGACGATTGTGGGATGAAGTAGTTACAAATACAATACATGTAGTTATATTTTATTTTAGTGATTAATTTCTCACAAAATGAAATATTTATTTTAATGGTAACATTTTTATTGTAACGTAGTTTAAAAGGGTTTGAAAACATATACTGAGATCACTTCTCAATTTTAAAACACTGAAAAAGTTTCTTTTGTTCAAAAAGTGAAGATTGTCCCTCGCCATAACTATTTTAACCTTAAGGAACTTTTTAGCTTTAGTCGCGCGCCTTGGTTGATATTTAAAACGATATACTGAACGATTCCTTCATTAGTTCTTGCTTTATTTATAAGTTGTAAACAGTCAACGTTAATTAAAACTGGTCACAGCAAGTAGAGTGAATAAAATAAATTTAACATTGAAAAGTCTCATCCTTTGGGTACATTAACGTGGTGTTGTAATGTCGCGACCTTCCCGCCCCAGACTCTCGCGGCTGCGCCGCTCGCGTTCGCGTCGCCACTTCGGAATTTTTACTTCGCGCGCCAACAAGACCGCCAGCTACGCAGGCTATTATGTCGTGAAACATGTCTGTTTTACTTCAATGAATGCTGAGGATGAGATCGGACTTCAGCTTCCAAGGGCGCCTCTGGCAGCCGCTATCAGCCCATTTCTCATCCACCCCATGAAATATATGAGATGAAAGAACAATGTGAATAGGCCAGACCACAACACCGGGGACTATGTCCCCAACTCTTTTTCGAACAGTAATGTGGGTTCTTTTACCGCCCGACAAGGCCAACCACCCGCCCAATGACGGTATTGGCGGGTGCTTGGTAACTCAAGACTTAAAGAAAATACCCTTTACCACCCTCTTATAAGCTTCTGTTTGTACTGTTGGGGCTGTCTTCTTATAGAATGGTGCCAAAGATAGGGTCCAGATAACGTTTTATGGAAAATAAAGTCGGTCATTTCACGTTTGATGCACTAAAAGAACTTTCACGTATATCGTCAATTTTCATTGTTTGGTAATCAATTCCAGCAATGCCCACCCCCTCCGGGCGTTGGTGGGGTCATTGCTCACGTTTGGAATCCCCTGGGGGTTGGGTACTGCTCTAAATTGACGGACGCGTGCAACCTCGTTCCCAGGGTCTCTCTTCTTCCCGCCAAAAGCTTTTGGCGGGAAGAAGAGAGACCCTGGGAACGAGGTTAGGCCGCGTGCTCATCGATCAGCAGCCGAGTAAAGGCTAATAATTGTGCCAAACTAGCAGATCCACAAAAAGATCGGTTACCAGAAGAATAGTGAGAAGTAGCACATCTCTGTGTCTTGGTGTGCTTCTCAGTCGGGGGAACAAGTGTCGGTTTGGCAAATCTTCGTGGGAGCACGCGGGGGAGTTTCAGAAACTACCGCGAGCTTACCGCGAGCACTCTCGCGTACTCCACGTCATGTTGCTTCGGGACAAACGCCGCGGGTTCAGTTCGGGATTACAGCACTTGTAAAGGGTATAGTGTATAGCGGCTAACTTAGAATTCAACTATTGTAAATGAATTCATTCAATCTCATAGTTTGCTTGAATGTAAAATCGCACATGTACGGTGGTTCATAAGGACAAAACACTTGCACAAATGCAAAACACTTGCAGAGATTACAAAACACTTGCAACCTGCAACCTACAGTTTACACTCTCCGGACCACTCCGTCCGTACAAGTGTTTTGTAATTTGTGCAAGTGTTTTGTATTTGTGCAAGTGTTTTGTATTTGTGCAAGTGCTTTGTATTTGTGCAAGTGTTTTGTTCCTATGAGCCACCGTACGTCACGGCAAAAGTGGGATTTTTGCCGTTTGCGGGAAAAAAAAACATGCGACTGAGGGAGTGACAAGTCGGACACCATCATGATAGCTCATAATAGACGGCGAAAGGAAAGCCACGTTTTACTAAACTTTTCACGGTTGAAGAGTTGACTTACTCAGACGCTTATTCCAAGTATTTTGGAAACAATTTTGTCAGTCTGAGGCCCGGGGTCTAAGGTCTTTGTACCAGAGGAAAATATTAAGTTCGAGTCGAGTTGTGTGATGTGCAAATAAGAATTTGACGGCCGGACCTCTAATATTACGGCATATTGAAGCGGCGGATATAAAAATGGCTTTATCTTATTCAGACTTCAGAAGTATCCCTCCTTCCTTGCAAACAGGTTGTGAACCAACCTCGTTCCCAGGGCGCTTTTCCCTTCCCATTTTTAGGGAGAAGCGCCCTGGGGATGAGGTTGGTTGTGAACGCTTCTCTTGTTCTGAAAAGACCATCCCGCGAAGACATTTGTCTTTAAATTATTCCGATGAGATGGTAGCCCACCAATCATCATTTTCTGTTTCTCAGAAACGGGAATTCAAAGAACAGAAACCTCCGCAGTCGGTCTTTTTCCTCCCTCTCCCCAATCTCTCCTCGTTTTTACACCTAATTTGCATAGCCAGTGTTACATTTCCGCTCGCGCCAGGCTCGCGCCGAGGATCTGAGGAAAACAGACCGACTGCTCACAGTCTACTGATTAACTGGCAACCTATCTTAATTTCCCACTGCGTCAATTATACCAATCAGTACTCAGTAGAAATCAATTTTCTATGAAAATGCTTTCTATGAAAATCAATTTCCTATGAAATGATTTTTCGTCTTTTCGTCGGTAACAGTAATAAATCGACAGCGGGAAGGCAAAGCTGCGTGGGTCATTTGCTTGGTGCAAGGACTGCGAGAGAACCTTTTTTACGAAAGGTAGGGGCATTCTGTATGTAATAAAATACTGAGTATAATAAAGGTAGAAGACGATGGGGAAAAGTAATCTTTTCAGAAATACGCATTTAACAGTGGCTGCTATAATTCGCACTTCAGAAATTTTAAATTATAACCGACAAATTCGTCTCATACTGTTAGGCTGTTATAGACAGACAGACGTTTGACGCGTTCAATTAAGTGGCAAACAGAAAAGCAAGTGTTTGATGATTTATAGAATATTATAAACAGCAGTTTTTTCGCTAAACAACGAAGAATCAGACTGAAAAATTAAAATCCTTTTCAGATTGGGACCGCGAAATAAAAAATCAAATTTGTATACGAAAACCTTAATTTAGGCTTCATCCCAGAACTGACTCTGTTTGACTGTTTGAAGGCTCGAAAAAATAAAAACTGACTCCTAAAAATACCCAGCCGTATTGCACAACTTTCCGCTGAATAACCTCTTTAGCATATTCTTAAAATTTCGTCAATCACAATAAAAAAGATTCTTACAAAAGAAAAAGAGTGTAGACCTTCAGTTCACGGTTATCTGACGGCATCTTCGGTTGGGGGGCAAACACGAAAAAAATTAATTGCAGTAAATGTCGAATAATTCACGGAAAATTCAAATTCCGAAATTTTCATGACCAGGCAAAAGAAGTTACTGACCAAATTTGAGGGATGTAGCCTCGCTAGGAAAGCCGCAATTACGTTTTTCATTTTTCCATACAATTCAGTGTCCGGCTGTAAAACCGAGCCACAGCTCGCGGTTACTCGCGGGAAAACTATAGAGAGCCTGATCTGTTGATCACGAAATTATTCTGAACCACTTAACTTCACCATCGAACTCGAAAAGGCTTTTCCCATACATTTACTGTAAATTAAATTTTGCCATGTTTGCCCTCCAACCAAGTTGGCGTCAGAAACCGTGAAAAGGTCAATTGGCTTTGCCTCGATTGGTTAGTTTTGGCCTTGGCCTCTACTACAAAGTTTTTGATTGATTTTTGAAAACGTTTTGACATGATGATGATGATGATGATGATGATGATGAAGATGATGATGGCTTCTATTTCAACTGGCCAATCAAAATGCAAGAACTATGAGAGGCAGAGATGTCAAGTTCACCGCCCCAAGTCTTGCAATCATGATTTGCTAGTTTAAATTGAAGCCATCAGAAAGTTGTCAAAAATTAATCAAAAACTTTGTCGAGTGGCAACTGGCAACGGTAAGGCGCTCTGGCTCTTCACTGATTAAATCATTGGCAGACGTTAGGCCCTAAACTACACGGTTTTTTACTTGTATTGGAACAAGAACGCACTCACGACGATCTGAAGGGTAAGATAGCAGAAATGCAATTTAAGAAAAGAAGAAATGTTTTTTGTTTAATTCCTGTCATATTACTAAAAAATAATGGCTAAGTTTCACGGGTTGTGAAAATCAATTTCGAACTTTAGTATGATTTGAGCTAGGTCAGTTGGCATAAGAATACGAGTTTGAGTTCCAGTTTGAGTTCGACTTGAGTTTACAGGCTTACCTGATGGAGGGGAAAATTGGGGTTTTCGGTTTTGGTCATTTTTGAGATCGGTTTTTTCGGTTTTTGCACTCAAATTTTCCGGTTTTTCGGTTTTGGTATCCGTTGGGGTTTTCGGTTTTTCCTTCTTTAACATTCGGTTTTTGGTTTTTATGAATAAGAAAAGCGGTTTTTCGGTTATGATTATTCGTTTGCCTAGTTCCTAGTAACATCATTTTCCTTTCTACAGTATAGTAGTTTTTACTTCGGCTTTATAGACCACACACCATGACGCCGATTGAAACACCGGCTGAGGCTGAAGTGAAAAACAAGATGAATGAGACAGGTGAAACTCAAACTTCCTTTTGTTCACTCATGCGGGATTTTTTCGACTACACATCTGCGCATGGCTTTGGGAGGATATCTGCTGTCAAACACTGGACGAGGACGGTGTTTTGGAGTTTGCTGTTTATTGGAGCTGTCTCGATGCTTTCTATCCAAGTACACACTTTGTTCCTGACGTATCAAAGTCGACCGCTAACAACCCTTGTTACTGTAAAAAAAGAGACGGTATGTACGTTAAAACAAAGGGCAAATAAAAGAGTATAAATAACTGACGCTAGAAACAAATGCAAATATTCCCTCCTTATTATCCATCTTAAAAAAATTATATATATATACGAAGAGTCAGTTTTGCCAAGTTAGTTATTTAGTTGCCATAGAAACCTGGACATATTCAAATTATCGATGAATGAAGGTTAAACTCAGTTGGATATAACAATGTGTTTATTCTTTCAACGATTGTTCTAATGCCTTAGGGCTATTTACATGGAGAAAAGTCAGTATCCCTGGTAGGAGGGTACCCGTCCCTCCGAGCCATCTTTAACCCGAGCGTTTATATGAAAAAGTTGTCCCTGTTGACCGAGCCAAAACGTAGCCCTCTCGGGCTCGCGCATACTCTATATATCCCGACTTGTCCCTGGTAGGTGAAATAACAATAGCCAAAGCGTTTATATGGAAAAAAGTTGGCCCGCCCCCTAGGGTCATCGAGCGAGTAACCCTCCACCCAGGGTCACCTTGCCCCCCGAGCCAACTTTGCGATTTCTCATGTAAACAGTTCCCTGCCATTTATGAAGAAATGTATGAAACGTTCTCTCGCCGGCGATTACTCGGTACGGAGGGTGACCCTCCTACCAGGGACAACATTTCTCCATATATTCAGGCCCAAAATTAGTCACTTAACCTCAGAGGATCTCAGAGCACTCGTATCGAGTACTTGCTTGAATACTGGTATATGTTGCAATAAAACGATAAAATTAACACGACCTGCCATTTGAGCTACTTTAATTAACTTTCAAAATCATAAAATAGAAAGTTTGGCAAATAATTTTTGAAAAAAAAAATCGCGAAATTCGCGAAATTAAAGTGTCGTAAAACTTTTATGTAATAAAGTAATACGTTCCCTGTATAACGTTATCTTTGTTTTTACATGCGACAGTCAGATTTCTCGTGCGCTCATTGGTCGGGTAATAACGTAGGTTTTTTCCAGAGTATACACGTTCCAGGGATTGACGTGATATTACGCTACTCGCGAGCGTGCGTGAAACTTTTTTTACCTTAGCTTCGATCAATGAAAGCGCCGATCCAATGCATATATTTTCTTTAGCAAGATATTAGCTCTTTTGACCGTTTTGGCTGCAAAATCACTCTATCTTCAGTCTATGTTATGACGTCATATCGTACGTAGTTTTTTAGAGCATAACCCAGGCCATAGGATGATTCTCAGACGGTCCGAGTCGCTCGCTCTCATTCCCCCTCTCTCCCGGACCGTCTGAGAATCAGGCTAAACACTGCACGAACAGTTGCCTTTGACCCACACCTTTGACTAGGGTCACAGGTGAAAAAGGCCGTCTTTGCCATACCAATGACTAGGGTCACAGATGGGCAAAGGCCGTCTTTGACTTTGGTCAAAGATAGTACGCCTTTGACCTTAGTCAAAGGTGGAACAAAGGTGCTGCCAAATGTGACTTTGACTGGGTCAAAGGTACTTTGACGCGCGTCAAAGCTTGTCAAAGGCGATATCAAAGGTGTTGTTTACCTTTAACTACTGCGTCAAAGATAGTCGTCGTCCATCTGACTATCAGTTATTATATTTGCATCTCATATCTCATTTGCTTCTGTTTGAATTTTGCAGAGTCTGCAATTTCCAATGGTAACCTTCTGCAACTTCAACGCTCTCAAACCCTTCTCTAATGCTCCAGGGAGCGGGAACAACGATGAAGGGACGACCTCTAATGCTCCAGGGAGCGGGAACAACGATGAAGGGACGACCTCTGAAGCTCAAGGGAGCGGGAACAACGATGAAGGGACCACCTCTGAAGCTCAAGGGAGCCAGAACAATGGTGAAGGGACGACCTCTGAAGCTCAAGGGAGCGGGAACAACGATGAAGGGACGACCTCAGGTAAAATAAGGCATGGGCCTACATTTGTTTCATAAAAATGAGAGGGGGTGGTCTAACTTTTTAAGCATTTTACATAACACGGAATAACCTTGGGATATCATTACAGCAATAAGTTATGGAACCTTAAATGTCGTTTAGGGTCATATAATGTCACGGGACCTGTTAAGGCCGGTTTACACGCTACGATTTGTCGGCCCGATCTGTCGGCACAGTACTCGAAAGGCTAATTTACACGCTACAATTTGTCGAAACTTTTACTCTCTTTTTATTGGTATAGCGCGAGGATGAAAATCTGCCCGATTGATAAAATCTGTGGCGCTGCTACAGATTTTTATTAATCAGCCCGATTTTCGTCCGCTCATTCATTTTTTTTTTATCAAATCAGGCCAAATCGGGCCGACAAATCGTAGCGTGTAAACCGGGCTTTAGGGTTATTTTTAGCTCAAAATTTTTAATTCTTAGCAAAAACGGCACCACTTTTAAATATTTTCTAGGGGCTACTGATAGATTTATGATCATGTTGTTAAGACTATTAGATAATCCGTGGGTCTTAGGGTCATTCATTTTTCTGAGAAATTGAAAAATGAAAAATGAATTTTTTAGTTTGATTTCATTTTTCATTGTTTAAAGAACGAGATCGACTTTTGAAAATATCGTTTTCAAATTCATTTTTCAATTTAAAAATAAATTAAAATGGAAAATTTTCGAATTAATTTTTCAATTTTTATGAAAATTGTTCGAATTCATTTTCCAAAAAAAAAATTTGACATTTTCAATCGAGTCCTTTTCTCTTGATCCAAGAAGACTCCACAATCATAACATCTTTTGCCGGTGAAAATCTAGTTGATAACGTCGTCCATCGTTTGCAGCTCACGCATTCGTACGTGACGTTCATATGGAATATGGGAGTAGGGCTCCTTTTCACGATGTAAAAAAAAAACACAGGCCGGCATGTTCAAAAGTATTGGTGTAAACCTCCTTACTATAGAGTTGCTTAGGCAAATGCCCCACTCCAGGCTGTCCTTTGCAGGCAAATTCCCGGTTTTAAAAGTGTTGCAAAAATACTAGACCACAGTATTCGGACCCTTGACGTTGTGTCTGATGCCAACTAATACAAACCGCCCATACCATGGAATCAGGCTTTGAGCCATTATACCTGCGAGGGGGTGAGGGGTTTTGAGGGATGGGAGAGGGAGAGGCTTATATAACTGAAGGAGTGGGGTTATAACCTGGATTTTATGGTGTACCTGCAGAAGACATTTACTAAAACCAGGAACACTTGAACAGCCGAACACCTGAACACACCGGAACACCAGAACAACGTACGGAAAACCGAAACACCCGGAACACCCCGGTTTTTTATCTCCTCGATAAAAAACGTCTTGTTTGATATCGAGTTGCACACAAGAAAATAAATGTCATATCTCCGTGCACCCATGTATTATTCTATATTTTTATAATATGTCATAAGGGACTGGTCAAAAAGTATTGGGGGGGGGGGGGGGGGGGGGGGGGGGGGGCGGAGCAGAGAAGGGGTGGGTCATCAGTTTTTGAGCCCTTAGCAAGGGGTGGGTCGTTCAATTTTCAGCAACTCATGGGGGGTGGGTCATAATATTTTATAACAGGAATAGGCACACACTTAATAAATATTGTTTTTAACAATCGAAGGCTTGATTCTGCTGGAACAGTTGACCACAATTTAAAGCGGGCAGCTTTACCGATCTACATCTATTTTTGTACATGAAACACATCTAGCCGAAATTATTATTATAAAAAACCCTCTCAAGCCTCTTTTGTGTCTTTTTATATAAAACATAATTTTATATAATATATGATAGTTTTTTTTGCATTTCATTGCTGTATTGTTCCATCTACAAGACTACAAGTAAAAGGCAACTAAAATGAATCGTGGATTGTCACCGAGAACTGTACATGGCTTGTATATATTTTTCATCTTGTGTTTTTCATTTAATAAATTGCTGATAAAATTATTTCTATATTGTTCCATAAACTCGCGTATTAGACATGACTGACACTTTAAGTTGAAAGAGTAATAATTGTTCTTTTTCAGGGACCGCGCAGGGGGAGGGCCCCCCCACTTTTCTTAAAAATAATAATATAAAAAAATTTCCAGAAGTCATTTCACTAGTTAACGCTTTTTACTGGAGGTTGGTGATTAAAATTTTCTTTTTGATCTGCAGTAGTTCGCAACGGACGAAGTAGACGCGATTACAACTGAACAAATATAACTTTGAGTTGACTGACTTTGTGCTATTGAGCAGTTGTATCTTGCGTTTTATAGAGAAACGTTTTTATGACAACGTTTTATCGCCATAGATACTTTAAACTGAGAATTATACACAGCTCTGGACATCGCGGGACACGGGAGTCCTGCATGCATGATAACCAACAGAGAAGCACACTGATGGTAAAATTAGCATAATGAACGAAGGCTTCTGGCTGTTGGAAAGAAAATAGCTACACAAATCTTCGAAAAATGGACAACTCTCTCTGAATTTAAAGACCGGATAATAAATGTTGATTCTTGTATTAAAAACAGTCGCTTTTTAAGCGCTGAAAGTTTGTTTAATTTGCACCACGCTTGTTAAATTTAGATGCATTTCCAGCCATTTCAGAGGACTTAAATTCACAATTTTCCCGTGGGGGCATGCTCCCAGACCCCCTACATGGCTCACGCTGACGCGTTCGTATTAGCCCCCCACCCCCCAATTCCGCGCGGGCCTGTTTTTAGATGCTTTTGTATTTGGTTAAGAAATAAATCTAAACGTAAATCAACACCACCACAAGTTTCATACGCAAATGTGGTTTCATTGGATTATGCAACCAAAAATTTCATGTTTTATAAGGGGTGGGTCATGTAATTTTCAACCTTCATTTAGGGGTCGGTGGGTCACTCAGTTCTGTGCCAAAAGGAAGGAGTGGGCCATGAGTTTTTTATCCACCGCATTTCCAAATGCTCCGGCCCACCCCCCTATACTTTTTGACCAGTCCCTAACTAGAAAGAGCATTTCAAACCAGAGAGAGGAACGGCTGAGAAGAGATTCACAAGAGATTTATTCGAAATTTGCAAGAGGACGTTTGTTATTGAGGAGATAAAATGCCGAGGTGTTCTGGTTTTCCGTACGTTGTTCTATGAGCTACTAAATGAGCTACTCGCTTCCCAAAGCAAGAACTAACTATAATATATATAAATATAAGTACGTAGTTTATAGTTTATAATTTAATATCTTTGTGTAAGTAGTGTTGTGAGATGTCAATTAAAAAAAAAAAAAATTAAAAAAAAAAAAAAAAAAAAAAAAAAAAAAAAGAACTAACTATGGAATATTTAATATTAGGTTTCAAGGTGCGAAAGTTTGGAATTCCCTTGATGAAAGCACTAAACTTCTTTCACCTCCTCAATTTAAAAAGAAATTAAAACTTGATTTCATTGATAACTATTAACATCTCTTACTGGACTTGCTTAGAATATTAAATTATAGAATTTTAGCTTTGCTGCTTGCTATCTTAATGTTATTAATGCTATGTGTGTGTATGTGCGTATGTGTGCTAGTGTGTGTTATACATGTTTATTTTGGTGCTTTCCTGTCTGTCCATTTATTCCTTATCAATACTTAATAAATAACTGGCTGCCTGGCTCGTCTAGCCCCTATGGTTATTTCAGGCAGCCAGTACTCTACTATTATAATAATAAAAAATTGTAAATTGTAATTTTTTTGAGAGAGTACAAATAAATGTTGTTGTTGTTGTTGTTGTTGTTCTGGTGTTTCTGGGGTGTTTCAGGTGTTCCGATCTGCTGTTCAAGTGTTCCAGGCTTTAGTATATGTCTTCTTCAGGTGTACACCATAAAATCCACAACGTCTAGGGTCCGTCAAGGGTTCGAATACTCTGTGGTCTTGTATCTTTGCAACACTTGGAATACAACTATCTCGTTCCGGGCATTTGCCTGCAAAGGACAGCCTAGGAGTGGGGCCTCTAGAGTAAGGAAGTTTACACCAATACTTTTGAAAATGCCGGCATGTTTTAGTCCTATTCCCATATTCCACCACCGTCACGTACGAACGTGTGAGCTGCAAAGATGGCGGACTAGATTTCCGCCAGGAAAATATATCATAATTGTGGCCTCTTGAAGTCTTCTTCAATAGAAAAGGACTTGATGACTTTTTTTGAAAAATGAAATTGGAAATGTCAATTTCAATTTTTTGAAAAATTGTAAAATGAATTCAATAAATTTTATTTTTCATTTTATTTTGAAAAATTGAATTCCAAAATTTCCATTTTCATTTTCTTGAAAAATTTAAAAATGAATTCCAAAATTTTCCATTTTCGTTTTTTTGAAAATGGAAAGGGTATTTTTCCAAAGTCGTTCTCATTATTTAAACAATGAAAATGAAATCAAACTAAAAAAAATCATTTTTCATTTTTCAATTTCTCAGAAAAATGAATGACCCTAAGACCCAGGATTTTAGATGTACATCAATTCTGTGCTTGGACATTTTAAGATAATTTGAAATAAAAGTATGAAATAAGAAATTACTTTTAATAGTACAAAATGTCGTTTATTTTCAAAATTAATGAAAAATTCAACAAAGGCCAAGCACAGATCTTTTGTTTTTACCCTTTTCATTTAATTATCTGGTAGCAGTAAAATTAAATGACGGTTGGTCAGGATAAACTGGTGCCATTTTTGTTCAAAGAGGTTTTTCGAATTGTATGGTCATAACAGGTCACGTGACTTAATTTGCATACGTAATTCATGTCAATATGACAAGATTTAAAAACTTATTAGTCTGCCACAGCTTTAGGTTGTTAGGGCTAAAGCCTCAGAAGATAGATCACCCCCTAACTTTTTTAGTGCAAAAATGGGAAGCCCATGCCTTAATTTTCTTGAGACCGTTCAACTGATGTATACATTTGTCAATAAGAGTAAGAAAATTTCAATTCTGGATCTCTTATTCCATGAAAGGGTTGGGAAAATGGGCAAAGGCAACATTTGAATCTAAAACTGTGTCCAATGAACATCTTCCCGATTACAAAATAATTATTAACAAGGACGTTTTACCTTTTACAAAGATGGATCAAACGGAGAGGAATCGCAGAGTAATTTTACATTCACGCCGAATCAAGATAGATAGATAGATAGATAGATAGAAAACTTTATTAACGTGTCAATGCCTTATAGCCTGGGAAGAACTTGACTCTAAATATCTGGAAATCGAGGAAACGGCAGTGCTCATGGCGGGAAAAGATGCCTCCCTTCTTTCTTTGCTGGGCCACAATTTTGATGAAATGCTTTTGTCCTGTACATTCAGGGGAATGTCATGTAGGTAAGTCATAGACGATTTTTCGATGAACGCCTATTACTGCTTTCACTCCCGAGAATGCCAAAGCTCAAAATTGAAAACAAATCTCACATTTCATTTTGCAAGATATGGAAAAACAAACAGTACCACATGAGAGTACTCAGGCTCATAAGCTTTCATTTGAATGGTCGCATACTAGGGTTTTATCCACAGACCTACAATAATTAACTTGATGCCTGCTTCTGGGAGTGAAATGGTTAAACAAGAGACATGTAAAGTGGAAAGAGAAAAAATGGTCCTCGCAGTTGTAGCAGTTGCAACTCAAGCCTGAAAAACAAACTGATTCAGGGCTTCAACGGTAATTGAGCCCACGACCTCCGCGTGTGATGCTCTACCAAGCGAGCTATGAAGCAATCTCGTACCCAGAGTCCACGATCTCCTCGATCAGCGGTTAGTTGTCGCCGGGTGAGACTCTGGGGAAATGGAATTGTTGTTTGCTACACGAACAGCCAATCCAAACAATTCCAAAACAATTCAAAACAATTCCATTCCCAAAGAGTCTTACCTGACGACGACTAACCGCTGACCGAGGAGACCGTAGACTATGGGTACGAGATTGACTATGAAGAGCAAGGTCACAAAAAAATGATATTTTCACTTTATGGTTATCGTTATATGGTTATAAGTTCTTAGTAATAGGCCTTATATCAGTAGTGTAATTCTGCCATTAAGCAATTCAATATCCTATAACAACCATACGTATATTAGTAAATCATTGGTACTATTTGAGGTATTATGTTGTAGTTAAAGAAACTTATAGGGTCATTTATTGTCATTTTATCATTTCCACTTCGGATGACCAAAGAACAACTAATTTAATATATATTTTTTTATTATGCGTTTTCACTCAGAAACTACACTGAATGGTTTTGGACCACATTTTGGCATTACAAGTATGGCAACTGTTTTGTGTTCAATAGTGGTGAGGTTGATGGCGTCAAAGTGTACCCTTTAAAGTCGAACAATCCTGGGCCATCTCAAGGTGAATTAAAAATTGTATACTAAATTGTCTTCTCGCCAGATGAAACCTCCGCTAACGCCGGACACCTCCCGTAAGCGGACACTTAGTTCCAGTCACATAGAGACATTACATTTTAAACCTCCCATAAGCGGACACCTCTCGTAAGTGGATACCTTTTATCGTCCCAAGAGTGCCCGCTTACGAGAGGTTCTTCTTCGTGAGAAATCACACAGTTAAACTGCTTTAACAAAAGGGGCAACCATGAAACGTCATAACATCCAAGATGGCGGCGCGCGGGTAATTTGAAACCAAAAATGGCAGAGATTTGCAGCCAGTTTTTTTGTTAACACTGATTCAGAAATAATTTTAGTGTAATTTAAAAAAAGATTTGCTTTAGACATTTTTCTATCAATATTTAATGCTAACTTGTTCCAACAGTGGAGGAGTCCTTTAATCGTGCACACGCTGTTGAATATTTTCTTTTGCATAGACGCTTGCAATTGCCTTTGTCAGTCTTGTAAAGCCTGGTTTTCACTAGCGACGCAAGCACAAGCGCAAGCAACATACGCATCATCAGTGCCTTTTGTTGACGACAAATCAACACGTTACTACGTCTCCGTATGTTGCTTGCGCTTGTGCTTGCGTCGCTAGTGAAAACCAGGCTTAAGGAAGCGATCTAAAGTGTTTTGTTCTTCCGATTCACTTCGAAGGTCTTAATCTCGAAATTAATATTGACCAAGACAATTACAATGGTCGACTGACTCCAGAGGCAGGGATCCGAGTGGACATCTCCGCTCAAGGCGAGATGCCATTTCCACTGGAGAGAGGGGTGAGCTTGGCTCCGGGATATGCCACAATGATTGGACTGAGAAAGGTAATTAACGACCTCGTCCCAGGGCCATCTCCTCTTTCAAGATGGCGGGTGGACGCGAAGAAGACCCTGGCGAAGAGCAGGTCATGTGACCACAAAATTAGCCAATCGCGAGCCCGCCGCCATTTTGAAACAATCAAAATCTCCAATATTTTTGGAGACACGTGTCCTGCTCTTCGCCAGGGTCTTCTTCGCGCCCATCCGCCATCTTGAAAGCGGAGATGGCCCTGGGAACGAGGTTGGGTAATTAATTCTAGTGAGCACAAAGTGACCCAAAATTGGCTCTTAGATTCAAATTTTCACGTTTTGATGCACGCTACCTGAAATTTTACAACAATATAGAACTCGTCATTCTAAAATTCGTATGTTTTGGTTTTTCAAATTTCGAAATTTTTGGCGGGGAAATGACGTCACAGAGTTGCCGCCAAAATTATTTTTAAGTATTATGGAATATTTGATGACAGTTTCTGAAAGAAAATGTCACGAGGATCCTCAAACTGAAAAAAATATCTGAAATATGTTGATCCAATCAAAAGTGATGGTGTATTGACATTTTCATTTTCCGCCATTTTGTTTCTAAAAATAGCAACAAAATGTCGGAAAAAACTTTGAAACTAACGCGGCGAAAGTTCTAAGTAGCTGTGAAACAGCCCCTGGGCATCGACTCTTATCGGACCACTTCCAGAAACATTTGCATTCACGGTCTCTGATTGGGCAGAACATTTCTGGCATTGTATTTTCTGCCCAATCGACGATCTCCATCTATTGCGCCACTTTCGTGCCTTCGTACACGACGTTGTTTACGTTGCCATTGATCGCCATACCTGTGTTCACTTTTTACCGAAATTCGTATCTTTCTCATCAGATTGTCAAGGAAAGAAAAGATCCATTTAATAACAAACGTTGTTTGGACACAGTTTATCGAGATGAGAATAACTTCTATACACGCTTGTTTAATGTTTCCTACTCGTCCACGGTAAGGTTTTAATATACAGTTGAATCCTGCTATCTCGAACACTTAAGGGGAACGGAAAACAGTTCGAGATAGCGAGGAGTTCGAGACAGCCGATATAGTAAATGACTGAAAAACAAGGGCAAGGGGAATGGGTTTGAGTTCGAGATCTGACTCGTCCCCAGTCGTCTCTCTTGTCTCCTTTATTTTATAGGAGACAAGAGAGACGACTGGGGACGCGTCAGGTTCGAGATAGCGGGGTGTTCATAACCGAGTTCGAGATAGCGAGATTCAACTGTATTGCATTGCAAGCATTTTCACATTACAATATGTTATTGTTTATAGGATGTAATTTCCAAAGCATTCGTTAGCCTACGAATCGGACTCAGATTCAATAACATTTGGGGCATGGCTTAGGTACATTCCGCTTTCAAGAGAACGTATAATGACTTTGCCAGTGGACAGATTTGTTCATTGAATGGAACATATAGGAGGTTAAAATTAAATGTAGTGTTTGTATGTTGCTGGGAACACGACCAAGTGTGTCCGTTAGCGGAGGTTCCACTGTATGTAAAATACTATTTCCCGTTTAGGAAAACTATTTATTATGTTTTTCATTACACGTTTAAAGGCTTGTAAAGAATCCTGCTTGGCTTATAATCAGTTGGCGAAATGCGGTTGTATCGAATACAGATTCCCAGCTGGTCAACTCTATACTGACTTTATATGCAGCGTCACGGACATCGCACAAGGTAATTCACTTTTAAAATTACCCCAAAAAAGTAAAATTTCTGTTATAGCGCATTTTAGAAATTTTATGAAATTTTACTTTCACATGACTAACTATCGGTATGTTGTTTAATTTTATCAATCATATCTTTACAGTCATTTGCATCGATGAGGTCCAGAAATTGTTTAAAGACAACAAATTAAACTGCACAAAGTCGTGTCCACCTCCATGCAGGTAAATAAATCAATAAATCAGAACACAATACTAACTGTATAGCATTTTCAATGAGTACTAGTGTGTCACCATTCGAATGAAAGCTACTCAGCAGTACTTTCATGTGGTACTGTTTATTTTTCCGTACAAGGTGGTTCTAATTTTTAAGTCTGTGAATGAAACCCTTGTGTGTGACCATTGAAATAATGAAAGCTGTTGGGGATGGGCAGTACTTTCATGTGGCACTATATACTTATTTATTTCATTATAGAATGGAAGAGTTTAAAAAAAGCTCCTCGTTCGCAATCTGGCCTTCGGAGAAATATGAGGTACTTATCTATAGCAGATTTCCAGTACACCGTATTTAATTACGTGATGTCCAACCAAAAACATGATTCAATTTCAATAAAGTTTGAAAGTCAAAATATAATATGAAAAATTATACAAATATTATGATAAATGAAATGATCTATAACGTAGTATAAGAGTGTCAAGTTATGTTACCTTCGTCTCTTCGATTAATTCAAGAGCCGCGAGCCCAACCTCGATCCCAGGTTCTCTCTCCTTTTCCTCCCTTGTCCTCAACGACAAGGGAGGAAAGGAGAGAGAGCCTGGGATCGAGGTTGCCGCGAGCCGCGGCGAATCGAGTGGCGGAGCAGCGAGAGTCAGTCGTTACCTCAGTTGTTATAGATCGTCGACATTTAATCATTTTTGGGGAGACGTACGCGTCAGGTGAGTAGGGACTGCTCTTCGAATGCTGTTATAGTCTAGGAAGAGTAGAAACCTCTGGTTTTGGTGGCTACAAATATTACTTTCAAGTTGATTCAGGCTTTTTCAAGCTTTTTTATTATTACTATTCAATCGATTGAATTGACCAATGGCAATTGTACAGTTGCATGAGGGTAAAGGTTATATATGTTGAAATGACGTATCCCAGTAATATTTTGCTCCGTTTTCTTACTACCATCAGCCATTTTTTGAAGAAAGCATTTCGAAGAAGAACAAAAAATTTCAGTTCACCAAATCAGGATCCCACAGGTATGTAACTCAGAAACTTTCGTTCAGGTTGAGAAATATTATCTCCAGATACCTATTATGTATTACCACCTGTAACAAGTTAGGACAACATGCACAATGTAGACATGAGTTCAACTTTGTAAAAAATGTTGCCGAAACTTGCAACACGGGTGGTAATATGAGGTATTATAATCCATCAAATATTTTTCTCTCGCGCGCGATTGGTCTAAAGACGTCACGTGTTGCAGTCAAAACTGAAATATCCAGTGATATTCCCCAAGTGATATTCCCCAGTTTTCAAAATTGTTAAATTGAATAGAACAGAATGTTTTGAACACACAGCAACATTTTTTAACGTTTCACAGCCTGCAGCTGGCGCGAAGATCTCCTGAAAAGAGCGGGCCTTGGGAAAACATATTTGAAGGATAATAACTACAATAGCCTCCATTTGGCTTCAAAATTAATATGCACGGATATTTGTCCTTGGACATTATCTGTTCCTCGAAGCTCACAGTTTTCCTCGAGCTTCGCTCTCGGAAAACTGTTCGCTTCAATTCTCGGAACAGAATATGTCCGCGGACAAATATCCGAGCATATTTCCTCGCCAAATGGAGGCTATTGTTTATATACTCGCAAAAAAACCCCAAACACTCATTTCAACTTAAAGAACAATGTTGCGCGACAAGTTGCAAGAAATGTTGCTCGTATTACTTGCATGGCCTTTAGTGATGATGTGAATCTTTTTTTGAGTACACAGGAAGAATGTTTTGAAACTGCAAGTTTTCTTCGAGGATTTTGACGTTGATGTCATTACAGAGCAACGTTCTTATGAAGTGAGTTACACTTTCCTCTTAATATAATATATTAATAAAATTTATTTTGTTTCATCCGTCGTAATCCACTTCGTTCCAGAGGTCTGGGTTCAAGTCTGGCCTTTTAAATTCCCTTGCGATGTGTTCTTGGGCAAGATACTTTGATCTCACAGTCTGTCTCAGCCACCCGAGTGTAAAATATCATAAAGGTTATCCGGGGTATTTAGAGCAATAGTTTATACGTCTCGTCTATCGCTTCAATTGCCCCATGTCAAGACACACGGAAAAAACAGTTCACAAGTGTCTATTTTTCCATCGATATATTGACTAAATATAATTTTGACGCTCGTTCCAATCCAGATCGTTTTTAGGACACCGAGTTTCATCCACATCGTGATTTTGCAGTCCAGACGTCAAATAAATGTTTGTATTAGGTCCCGTCCAATTTGAGAAATAATTGGATAGTAAATAAATTTCCGAGGACTGCTAAATTGGACAGACAAAGCCAATTTGCCATTGGGGTCCTTTCGAGATATTAAAATTCAGCTTGGTAGCGAGGCCGAGAGGACACAAACAATGGAAATTGAACAGGCATGTTTATTCTTTCTTTTGTTATCAAGCTGAATTTTAATATCTCGAAAGGTCCCTATTAGAGGCTCTTGGGAATCCAATTATTTCCCAAAGTCGTATATTTAAGTAAATTCTAGTGTGCACGGGACCATGTGCTGTCCAATTTGGGAAATATTTGGATAGTTGCTAACATAGGATTTTACTCTTACTAGCAATATGTAACTGAGTAACTACCTATCGCTATATAAAATTCGTCAATTCTCATGCTTAGTTTGCCTTCAACAGCTTGTAGCCTTTGTGTCCGACATTGGTGGTCAGTTGGGTCTGTGGATTGGGTTCTCTGTGCTGACTGTAGCTGAGTTTTTGGAGCTCGTTATGCTGCTATGTCATCTGGCCGTTAAAAAATGCACAACAAAGAGAACGTCCGTACGGCCTTTTCAGGAATGAAAACGTACGAGAGGAGAAACATTTGACTGCCATAACTAATTATAACGCACTGTTCATCTTTTACATGGAAAAGGAAACAACCGCACGAGACACGTATTCAATAAAAGAGCCTGCGTTTAGAGCGGGTTTCGATTGTGTCGAAAGTAATCGCTGAATTGGTTTTGCTTTTCTACGCTCTGTGATTGGTTTGAAAAAACTGGCGCCACCAACAGCTCAACCAATCAGATGCAAAACAAAAACCAATCGTGACTTGGTCGCACGCGTTTTCCCGCGCTTGGCGCCATTTACGTGTATTTGCTTCGAGTTTACATGGGTTCGTTTTGTTTTTGCCTTTTTTGTGATTGGCCAATGTAATTAATTGCCTTGGTCTCACGACACTCAATTGAAAACCGCTCTATCCGTAATGCTTCACTGAACACTTGTTATAAGTAGGCCTGGCTGGATTGTAGAAGGCCGCGCAATGAATTAATGTCAGCTGTCAGTTCAAACGTAGGTCATTATTTACCACTGACTTTAGAAACGAGACTCGAGCTCAACCTCGTTCCCAGGGTCTCTCATCTTCCCGCCCCCTGAGAGACCCTGGGAACGAGGTTGACTCGAGCTCTGAACATTCTTTTGAGGGAAGAGGAATGATTTGGGGAGGAAGGAGAAACATCCAAAAAAACTATAGAAGGAGAAAGATGAGTTAAAAAAAATAGGGAGATGTGATATTTAACTGCCTGCTCCTGTCCGCCCCTCAAATTATCGTCGTGCACGCGTTCTGTAAGTATAATACATGGCTTTATGTGTTAGGTCCGGTTCAAACGTCGCGCTATACATCGTCGTGTCAAACTCAACTGATCAATTAACTTCGACATTTGCGGCGCGACTGTAGCTCGACTGTAGCGCTCGGATGTGACGCGACGTTGATTCAAACGTTGAGCTAGAGTCGCATAGCGCGACTCGGATGCAAACGTCGAGCTACAGTTGCGCAACGGTCGAGCTACAGTGTTGTTTACAGTCGCGCTAATGTCGAACGTAATTGATCAATTGAGTTCGACACGACGATAGCGCGACGTTTGAACCGGGCCTTAAATACATTAGCTCACCTGAGCTCAGTATTTATCAACTGTATTTTAGATAGTTTTAGGATTTTTAGCAATTGTATATCGATAAGTTTTTAATCGTTTTTATCTTAATGTTTTTAGCTTTCAGTTAGTTTTACTTTTTACCCAGGACCGTCCTGAAAAACACCTTATAGGGTACCTCCTGAACACATATAATCACAACCTCGTTCACAGGGTCTCTCTTCCTCCCACCAAAAGCATCTGTTGCTTTTGGCGGGAAGAAGAGAGACCCAGGGAACGAGGTTGATATAATCATACTATACAAGCCCGGCTGGGAAGGGAACAAATTCTATGACAAACGCCTTGTTGCTATGAGAACGACTGTCTGAAAAGGAATATTCCTTACAAAAGGATGAAGAAACTTGGTCGTACTGTGCCAAAAAAATATGCGAGAGAAAGAAATAATGACCAGTGTTCGCCTCCTAATGAGAGCAATTTTAAAATTTGGTCAGTCTAATGGCTGTTGATATACAGTTGAACCTCTCTACAACGGCCACCTTGGGCCGAAATAACTGGCCGTTGTAGAAAGGTGGCCGTTGTAGGGAGGTTTCAATAAGAGTAAAGTGTATGTATCTATCGGTGTACGGTTGGGACGAAAAATCCTGGCCGTTGAAGAGAGGTGGGCGTTAGTGGAGGTTGGACTGTAGTTTATGTAACACAGGATATAAAAAATAGAATATTTGCTAGCGAATAGAATTTGATTGCTGATTATTACTAATTCAGGCGTAGATATTGCTATTTATTATATGGCAAACTGGTCCACGATGAAAAGGAGCATTCTGATTGGTTCCCTGAACGGTCCGAATTTTGCAATACGGACCGCAAAGTTGGACCGCTCACGAACTCATTTCGCCAAATTCCTTTTACGGAACATTGAACAAAAGAAAACTGTTTTCTATTAAGTAGAAACATTTTTCCTCATGTCTGGCGGACAATTTTGGTTAAACATTTCGCAACGTGGCCTGAAAAATGCAAGAATATGCTTAGCTTTGGCGCGCGCGCCAACAGAGATAATGGTTGCATTAATTTCTCAGCAAATTTTTTAAAAAGCCATTATAATAAAAACTTTATTGAACTAGCTTGTTCGGTCCGTATTGGGAAATATTGGTCTCGTTCTTGTTTTGCAAGAACTCGACCAATATTTTCCCAATACGGACCTCACGCTAGTTCAATAACATCTATGTATTAATTAATTAACTGTATTTAGTAAAACGAGACTTATATGGGTCAGAAAAATTTGTGAAACTTCTGAGCTCGAGAAACGCAAAGACGTCGCCATTTTATGGACGACCTCCAGCCACTGCACACTAATGGAGGTATACGAGTAGCTTAGCCAATCAGATTTTCGCATTAGCATTGCATTATACGGGGCTTCGTGTTTGCTGACCCAGAGGTAACAGGTTTGATTGTACGGAATTCGAAGAAAAGTCGTATTATGCTGATTTTGCAGAGTCGCTTGTCAATTCGGCGTCAATTCGGTGTCAAATCGGCGTCAATTCGGTGTCAAATCGGCTTCAAATCGGCGTCAATTGGCGTCAAATGGACGACAAATCGGCGTCAAATTCGGCTTCAAATCGTGTTTGCTGACCTAGAGGTAACAGGTTTGATTGTACGAAAGAAACGTCGTATACAGCTGTTTCGAGAAAAGTTGTCGGAAAAAAGCGCACGCGACAATCCCGAAAGGTAATCTGGGATATGATCAATATATGACTATATATGTGAGACAATCTTATCTACTCACGAGACACTCATTGGACCATCATAACATTTATTAATTTTGTCTTGTGGCTAATTACACAAATTTCCTTGGCAGCATGCCATGTCACATTTCACGTCTTTAATGCCAATCTGCTGAGAACCACTTGCACTGCTGCTTTTGCACTGATCAATGGCTTCAGTCGAGCATTTATCAGATGTTGCGCAGCCTTTGGCGAACGTCGTTGACTTGAATGTCTGGCCGAAGAATTCCGTAACCACTTTCTCCATGCGTCGGTAGCAGTGCGAGTCATCCGGCTCGCAGGTTAAAGGAGCCTGTGACTTTGCACAGTCATCCCAAGAATCTGAGTTGATGCACACATTGCAACGCAGGGACGAAACTGTAAAACAAACACGCGAGATAGAAAGAAAACGAGAATCAACTTAACATATTAAAATCCAATCTTACGGTGCCGGGTCAGTTTTCGAATACAAGGAAAGCTTTTGTAATTCATTTCCCCAACCCCTTAGCTTCTCTAGCAGTGGCGTATCCGGGATTTTTTGATAGGGGTTCCCAGGGTTTTCCCAGGGCAGTAGTAAAGGCGCGAATGGGGTGTTTGGGGCCTCCCATAGAAAATGTTTTGAGATTTTAGGCTCTGAAAAGTGCATTTTGGTGGATTGGGGACATGGTTTTGCTATGGATAATAGAGAAAGCAAAAAAAACCCTAAGGTCTGATGGGAGGGGGGGGGGGGGGGGGGTCCGGACCATCCCCTGTATCCGCCACTGTCTATATCTGATGATACATTGTATCAAGTTCTTACCGTTTTCGTGGAAGTGAGTAGTTTACTGTCTACTGAGTATTTCAGATATATTGTTTAATCATTCGAGGAAAAGTAAACAGAATCCAGTGGCGAATCAAGAGGAAGGGCTAGGGATTGACTCGGCGACTAGGGACTTGACTCGGTGGCTAGCGCGAAATCCGAGCTTCGGAGTGAGTGGATTCGTCTGATTATCTGAAAGAAGGGCTTCTTACAATTAAGCCCTCTTATACTAATACGGAATTTCCTATAGCAACAGCCTCCCTCGATTAGTCGTCCTCTATTTATTTCTCGTCGACTTTTATGATAATGTAATAGATGGCTTTGGCGTCTCTATTTGTTACATGTAAAGACACTAATTATAGCTCACCTGGGCTAAACACGAAGAGGAAAACCATCACTGCTGGGACCATCATCGGGCACTTCATTCTGAACTAACTGAAAACGAGTCAGATATCCACGATCAAGAAACTGAAGGGTTTTTTTTTCACTGTTGCTGTGTTTCAGGTGTTTTACGACAACACCTCTGTGAGCAGAAACTCTCTTATGCTGTGCTCTATAACTATAACGTTATGAATGAAGCACCAACAGTTCTTGAAGTAACCAACCAGTCGAGCACACACACACACACACTATAATGTTCTTTTTAATTTAAAAATTTTGGCGAGTTTTAATTTTTGAGGCATGAACTTTAGCGCTCATATAATCTTTACAAGTATCTATTATCCCCTAAGGGTGTTTCGGTTAAAGGAGGTTTCACTGTATTATAACTAACTACTTTAACACCATCATATTTCAAAGTCCGGACAAAAGCCCAGTCAATTTCGTATCTGAAAACCGACGAACGGCCACCTTTTGAAGTTGCCAACCTTAATTTTCTTTATAAATTCACCCGATAATATTACCAAATAAGTGACACCGAAAACTATAATAGAAAATGAATGGAAATTGTGTTCAGTTACAGTAAAATCAGTGTGGCACTTGTGTTCGCTAGCTGTACTGCAAACAGGTGTCCATATGGAGAGTTAAAGGAGCTACGTCACGGACGGCGCACCTTGAAAAAATTGGCCAATTTTTCAAGTTTGTGGTTTGCAATCCGTCTTAATCTTCTCCATCCTCAACCATCCGTGTTCCTGTTTGGTTTATTATTACCTCGTTGGTGATTTTCTAGTTAGTAAACTATTATTTTGAGGCTTTCTTCAATTTGAAGGTGCACGTGATTTTGCACTTCGCAAAAATGACTTAACCCTATCCTGCCTGGGGGGGGGGGGGGGGGGGGCAGAAAGTGCCCGCGCTGACTTCAAATTTATCGTACTTAAAGAGCATTCAAGCAATCATAGCCAAACTTTATGACTTTTCCTAAAAATTATCTGGGAACATTTTGGTGTGTCAATATTTTGATCGCGTGACTTGATATTTCCATGGCAACCAAGTTTTGACAGGCCGTTTTAGCCAAATTTGGTATTTTCAGCTTATTTTTCAGTTTTCATGAGATTTCCGCTTTCTACGAATAGTTTCCTCCAAAATCTTTGCAATTGTTGCATCCTTATATTGTTTTCGATGCTTTCAAATCAAATTTTGTGATTTTCTGACATTTCTGAACAATTTAAAAATCCAAGATGGCGGATCCAAGATGGCGGACATTTTTAAAGTATGACGTTATTTTGGCGTGATATGATATCACAATTGATTCGTGATTCTCACTTAAAATAAACATGTTTGAATGCTTTATACACCACATAAGTTTCATTTTTACAGCACAAATAACTTTTGAGATACAGATCGTTTTACCCAATTTTTTTGTTTTTTTAGCTTAAATTTCAGTTTTCATAAAAAGTTTGCTTATTACGATTAAATCTTTGCAAAATCTTTGCCGTTTTAGCATCTTTATATTTTTCTTGATTTTTTCAAAACAAATTTGGAGATTTTCTGACATTTCTGAACAATTTAGAAATCCAAGATTTAGGATCCAAGATGGCGGATTTTTTAAATGTAAAAATAAAGATTTTCTGATGCTTTACACACCATGTAAGTTTCATTTTCATAGCGTCAATACTTTTCGAGATACATGGGGGGGGGGGGGGGGCACTATGTGCTCCCCCCCCCCCCAGGCTCAGGAACGAAAAAAGCCCAGGCAGAATAGGGTTAAAATATCGTGACATAGCTCCTTTAAATTGTACCTGTATGTCGTAGCCGCATTTATAAGGGATAAGTCTGACCAAGAGAGGATGGTCTGACTAGTATTCGGAAATTACTCCGTTTTAAAATACGACCAAACTTATATGGTCCGTCGTTGTCAGTTGTATATTAAGAGCTGATGTCTGTAATTATCAACCGGAGGCATACAATAGGGAAAATACCAAAATTCTCAAAAAAATTCACAAGATAGCCCTTGGTGAACTATTACTAAAAATATATGTTTTACTTCAATCCGGTAATTATTTTCGAGATACAGAGGTAATCTTGGTTTTGCAGCTCTCAGACCGTTTTTTAGGCGTCTGACACCGCACATTGTGGAGACGTTGTTCTGAAACTCAAAACAATATTATTCCGAGAAACAAATTACTCATCAGATGAATTAGATAATAAGATATATTTTGAGTGGTTATTTTATCAATTTGAATTAAAATTGAATATTTGGAAGATTTTTCATTATTTACATTATTTTAAGTAATTTCTTGCAATGCAAAATTGACGAAATTGAGAGGCTAAAATCATTGACTGGTACATAGCCTAGAATATAGAGACTTATACCACGTAAAAGAGCATTATTTCTTCTTTTAAAATCGCTTTTCAAAACCATGGGCAACTTTAAAAAAGAATTTTGAGGCCGCGAAATACAAGTAGTACTTTTGTGTAATTTGAGCTAATTTCCGTCACGGCATTCCGATGCTAAAACTCAGATAAACACAACATTAAAACATTTTGGAACAACAGAGGCTTAATAATATTGTGCACCAGCACATGTTACAAGACTATTTTCTGTGATTTGCTATCGCTTTTTGGCAATAATAAAATAATTTAGCTATTTTATTCGACCTTGAGTTCCAAAGCTTACACAAGTCAGAGGGTCCCCAATAGGTTTGGCGGGACACGGGATTTGGCTTATTTTGTGGCGATATTCGGGATGCGAGCTAAAAAACAGGAGCGGGAAGCGGGAGTTTCAATTACGAGCGGGAGCGGGATTTCGTGTTTTTAAAGGGTCGGGATGCGAGAATCGCAAGGGGAAAAGTAGCGGGATACGGGATTTCAATGTTTTTAATTTTTTTTCTTTTTACGCGACTGCATGAATTGAACAAGCGCGCAAGGCAGACTGGTACAAATGGATCCTTTGTGTATAACTGTGTCGGGTTTCAATTAATGAATAGCAAAGGCGGGTGTAGCCTGTTTAAAAACTTATTCATTATGCGTAAGTGTGAGACCCGTATGAGTCCTTTTCTGATTGTGTTGATTTCCGACATTTCTATCTTCGTCGCTTTCGTCACAAGAAAGAGGTATCAAGTCACAGATGGTCTTTTGCATGTCCTGGCCTTGTCTGCGTTTCTTGGCCATTCCAATCATTTCCATTTCCATTGAGCGTTTGTTGAAACAGCTATATCAGGAGGGGACATTGGGGTTTGCGGTATTGCGGTTTCAGACCATTTTTCATACGGTATTTCGGTGTAATTTCACTCTTAAAGTGCGATATTGCGGTTTCATCCAGCCCTCCGGTATATGCGGTTTTTTAGCGTTTTGGTCGACGGAACTCGGTAGAACTCGGTAGAAACTGAAATGTTCTTCACGGTATTTCGGTTTCTGGTCGTTACTATAATCGTTTCAGTAAGATGATAATGTCGATAATGTCGTGTGCGATGGGCCTATAAAATGTCCGATAGCAAAAGTAACGTGAGTGTTAAAGACCGTTCACTGATGCCCGATAGACGAAAAAACCCAGCTCCTGTATTACTGCTATGGCAGAAAACGTGCCAGCTGTGATGTCCTTCAGTGATACCGGTATACAGCTGCAGTCATAACTAACTTGATACGAAATTCTTGGGAGCTTCCTACGAGAAATGTCGTCATCCGGAGAGCCTCACCTATGGCCAACTAATAGCACGACACAAGCGAACGACCGAAATAGCTGGTTTTAAATTATCAACGAACTAATCAAGATTAAGAAAGGCAATGCGATCACCGAATTTTAAAACTAAAACGAGTATAACTTCAAGGAACTTACCTTCAGAGATCAGTGTAGATCGAGATGATAACGGAGTGCAAACTCTAGCAAACAAACTAATGCACTTCAGTGTTAACTCAGACGAGACTGCCTTACTAAAAATAGAGGGGTTTTGTACAATAGATTTGGAACGCTTTCAAATTACGGTCTGTTGATTTCTTTCAAACAAAACAATTGTTTCTGAATATTAATATCGCAGAGGCCAAGATCATCAGACTTAATCGAACTGCCTGCCACATCAACAATGAGTTCTCAAATTTACAAAATGTTGCACGCGATTTTGCACTCCCGAACAAAAAAGATAGATGTACATCCACCAACATTTCCACGTTCAAACTTTGTTTAGGTTTCTATAGCAGGAACAAAAGGAGAAACTACTTACTTGAAAGAGATGTTATTACGAGGACAACTGCATGTAAACAATCTTCTGGGCTTCTAGAAACTTCCAGCTGTTAAAATGGCTTGTTCAAGGGTTCAGCGATTTTCAAAGAAATATTCGTTGCGGGTCAGAACATTATTTTAAAAAAGAGGTTTCGGAGCCAGTCCACGTAGGGATCAAGCAATTATGGAAATGGTCAGAAACAGCCTTACCTCAAAAACTATTTCTGGTGAAATTTATTCATGAGCAAGCAATTTGTTAGCAAAAGTTAGCAAATGCTAATATTTGTGGTGAAACCGCCAACGGAAACTCGATTGAAATTTGCTTGTCGGTCAAGATAAAACGCAAGAATAGAAAATGTTTTAAGCAGTAATAAACAAAATATTAAACCTCCTTTTGGCTTCAAAATATATTCACTGATAATTGTCCGGCATTATCTGTTCCTTGAAGCTCACAGTTTTCGCAGTGGAAGATTTGAACTGGACTCCTAACAGCAACTGCATGTTTCTAACATGCTAATAAACTGGTTCCAGCGGTTGATCAATGGTTAGTCTGGCCGGCACAAGCTGGGCGCGTCTAGATCTATTTGTCGCATGCGCAGATGACTGTTGTAGCGTTTACGAGCGTATTTGTATGGACGGGGAAAACGCTAGTAAGAAAACGATGGTGTGGATGAGGAGCTTTTGATGCGTTTTCGATGAAAACGGAGCGTTTCGAAAACTTAGCGTTATGAAAACGGGTACGTATGAACGGGACCTAAGTCAACCTCGTCCCCAGAGCCCACGATTCTTTTGGATGCTTCTAAAGGATCGCGGGCTCGCGGGACGAGATTGGGCCAAGTCTGGACGGGGCCTAAGTCTTTTATGTGATGTTTATTTTAATAATAACACAGAAACATGTTTAAAATTTTGGGCGGGATCGGGATTTCGACGAAAAGAAGGGCGGGATGGCGGGATTAACGAGAAAAAATAGGCGGGAAGGCGGGATCTGGGAACCCTATTGTGGACCCTCAAGTCACGTAACGTTTGTCAAAGTCAACTTGAAATCAAATCAAATCGGAACATTTTGCACTCTGAAATTACTGTTTAACACACAGAACAATAGCTATGAGTGCTTTGTTATTCGTACCTTAGATTGGGCTTTCTGGATACGCGGTTTCCAAATTCGTTCAGAGATTGCGTTACTTGCATTACAGTGGGAGGCCGCTGTAATGTTATTTTGATTATGGGCCCCAAGCGAATTGTTTTTAAAAAACTTATGGAAATTTCACAACCGAATGGCCACAATGCAGTAGTTTGATTAACGTCACCGGATTTATAAATTTTGAAAGAAATTAATCCAGGACCCTGTACTCAAAGGATAAGTGCAAGAACGTCCACTGGACTTCCACTGGACGTCAAGGTCAGACCCCCTCCTTAACGTCCACTTGGAATTTTGATGTCCAATCTTTTTCTAGAGTAGCTTGCAAGTAGGCTCGCGTTTGGATCCATATGCGAGCGACGAAAGTCGTGAGATTTACGTGCGATACAGCAATCACATGTGTAAGTGAAATGAAATTGTTCTCATTTGTTCTCATTTTTTACTAACAAAGAAATGCCTAATTTTGTTTTTTTGCTCAAAATACCCCACGCTAACGTCCAAATATTTTCTCCTCCTACCCCCCCCCCCCCCTCCCCCCAAACGTCCAGTGGAGGGGCACTTGGGAATATGTCGACGGCCCCTAACCATCATCAGTTCATTCAGTAGTAAAAAAGTGCAAGTGGGACCTAACCATCACCTAACTTCATTATAGTAAAAAAAAACAGGAATGAACAAAATCAGTGGAACTAGTCATTGTCAGAGGATGTTCCAAAACTCGGCAACAGTGCAATATCTTAGACCTTCGTACAAGAACACGACCCAACAAGATCCCCGTTAAGGGAGGACCAGGTGAGGGGAGGACCGTGGTAGGGGATGACCACGTTAGGGGAGGACCGCGTTAGGAGATACAAAATGAAAACCAATGAACTCCAGCACGGACTACACTGACCACATAATGTGCGAATCCAGTAAATTATTATATTGCTTACCACATTACAGCAATAAGACCAGCAGCAGCATTCTAAATTGTGCACATGTGCGGGATTTATATACCCTTGCTTAAAATCTGCCTCGTTTTCAGGTCTTCTGAAGACAGAAGGTCCACTATAAACGCGTCCAATAATTTTTCGCGTTTATTTAATGAATATTCCTCTGGTAGCAATGAGAGCAAACGAAAGCGTTACAGTAATTATGCATTGCGAGACCAACCACCGCACGGAAATCGAATTATTGGCTTAACGTATCTGACTGTAAATCGCAGACTTTCTCGCAGGACGCGCCATGGAAGGCGGCTGTATTCGCAGACTAGTTATAAAATAGCGCGAGCACTCGTGAGTGTTCGTATAGGAAATCGTATGAACGCGAGTGCAATTCGTGATTTATGGTCACTCGTGATGTTTTGAAAGTTCTCAAATTGCACTCGCCTAAAATCACTCGCCATAAATCACGAATTACACGAGCAGTTTCATACGATTTTTTGTTTATCAGTAATATTCTCAACAAAATTTTGCTGCGGCCATCTCGCTACTCTGCACACGAAACGCTTCACTAGTTTCCAAAGTGCTTACATGTTTTATTTGAACGCGCAGGCAAACCAAGCGTGAACGTTTTGAAATAATTACAGTACTATAGTTTAGAAAACATTTAACCATTAACTTGAAAGCTTATTTCAATGCCATTAAGCGGCAAAAATGTCTCCACTTGTCCGGTAACGTTTATCGCAATTCCGTATTGCACTCTATAACCTATTTATGCATTCGTCATTGATCAATCAGAAGCTGCATATTTTGTTGAGTATATTATAACGAAAGTCATAGCTTTCCGACGCAATAGCACTTATCCTCAGTTCCCAAGTGATCTTACGTAAACTACGAGCAGCATCGATTGGGGGAAAAATTGCCACGTGAAAACAGTGGTGGCGAGGATCACTCACTACTCGCGGTCATTGCGCACCTCGCCTCCAATTTTTCCTGCCAGCCTGAAATGTCAGTTTCTCTCCAGCTTATAGGTTTACCCGGAGCGTAGACTACCAGCAGTCCCTCTTTCCCTTAGTCCTTCTAGCGAGGAGAGCGAGAGGGGGAAATCCCCGATTTCACATTCAAACCTCTTTCGCTTGGTTTGTTTGTTGCCCCATTTCAGACCATGTGAAATTACTCTAGAGACTTGTTTCTTTCAAATTGAATCATGTGTAACGTATACGTGTAGGTCTAAGATATTGCACTGTTGTCGAGTTTTGGAACATCCTCTGACAATGACTAGTTCCACTGATTTTGTTCATTCCGGGTTTTTTTACTATAATGAAGATGGTTAGGTCGCACTTGTCCTTTGAGTACAGGGTCCTGGATTAATTTATTTTAAAATTTCTAAATCCGGCGACGTTAATCAAATTAATGCATTGTGGCCATTCAGTTTTGACATTTCTGTAAGTTTTTTAAAACAATTCGCTCGGGGCCCATAATCGAAATAACATTACAGCGGTCTCCCACTGTAATGCATGTACGAATTGGAAACCGCGTATTTAAATTTATATACAGCCAACAGATGTTGTTCCCGATTTATCTCATGGATTTCTTCAATATCCAGAAAGCCCAATCTAAGGTACGAATAACAAAGCACTCATATTGTTCTGTGTGTTAAACAGTAATTTCAGAGTGCAAAATGTTCCGATTTGATTTGATTTCAAGTTGACTTTGACAAACGTTACGTGACTTGTGTACGCTTTGGAACTCAAGGTCGAATAAAATAGCTAAATTATTTTATTATTGCCAAAAAGCGATAGCAAATCACAGAAAATAGTCCTGTAACATGTGCTGGTGCCTGATAGCAAGTATTATTAAACTTCTGTTGTTCCAAAATGTTTTAATGTTGTGTTTACAGTGGAACCTCGATATAACGATGTGCCAAGGGACCGTGACCAAATTAGATCGTTATATCGGGAAATCGTAATAACGAATTCCCGATATAACGATTTTTCGGGAAAAGAGCCAAAAATATCGTTATATCGGGGTATTGTTAATAATTGATTTTTCATGTACTGTATAAATCCCTATCGTAACAAGCCGTTTGACAGACACGTTTACAGTCCTTATGCAATGAGAACTAAATTATAAAGGAAAGTATTGCCCGGTAGTATTGTCATATCTTTTCAAGTGTTAAGCCTCTTTTTCATCGCGCGATGATTGATTTTATCGTTATATCGGGTAAATTTTACGTTTGGGCTGCCAGATTGTGATCGTTATATCGGGAACATTCGTTATATCGAGTATCGTTATATCGAGGTTCCACTGTATTGGGTTTTAGCATCGGAATGCCGTGACGGAAAAGCTCAAATTACACAAAAGTACTACTTGTATTTTCGCGGCCTCAAAATTCTTTTTTTAAGTTGCCCATAATTTTGAAAACAGATTTTAAAAGAAGAAATAATGCTCTTTCACGTGGTATAAGTCTCTATACTCTAGGCTATGTACCAGTCAATGATTTTAGCCTCTCAATTTCGTCAATTTGTTTTGCAAGAATTGCTTAAAATATTGTAAATAATGAAAAATCTTCCAATCTTCCATTTTAATCAAATTGATAAAATAACCACTCAAAATATATCTTATTATCTACTTAATCTGATGAGTAATTTGTTTCTCGAATAAAATTGTTTTGAGTTTCAAAACAACGTCTCCACAATGCGCGGTGTCAGACGCCTAAAATCCTGTCTGAGAGCTGCAAAAACCCAAGATTACCTCCGTATCTCGAAAATAATTACCGGATTGAAGTAAAACATATATTTTTAGTAATAGTTCACCAAGGGCTTATCTTGTGAATTTTTCTGAGAATTTTTGTATTTTCCCTATTGTACGCCTCCGGTTGATAATTACAGACATCAGCTCTTACGGGTTTCCACTGTACGCAAAATAAGAAACCTACGGCTCAAGTATTTCAAATGGTAGATAAAATCGAAGTGGAAATGGTATTCATTATTCCCTCTGACTTGGAAAATTTGTCATTATCCGTCGAGCGCGGTTTTATCGCTTGGTTGCTGCGATATATGTGCTAATGCATGCATTCATGCGTGCAGTACAGGGTTCGTTTCGACGCGTAATAATAAGGACTGTATTCAGTTTTCCTAAGAGCTGCAAGCATCGCTGCAATTTACCGGTGATTTGTAGGATTGACGATCATCATGATATATATATAGCATCGGGAGAGTAGCATCCAGATGTGTCAGTGCCATAGGAAATAAAGCGCAAGATGATTTGGTGATAGGCGGCGAGATTTACATGTACATACTGAATTAAAATGCCTGCTTGCCTTAATTCTAATACTGTCTCAACATACCTCAGTTATCAGTGAGACCAAGAGACACACGGACACAAAGCCTTCTCCAGTAAATGTGAGAATGAATTAAAAAAAGCGTGCGTGCTTTGATATATTAAATTTGTCAGTTGTGTACAGATATAATCATACAAGCCCGGCTGGAAGGGAACAAATTCTATGGCAAACGTCTTGTTGCTATGAGAACGACTGTCTGAGAAGGAATATTCCTAAAAAGGGGATGAAGAAACTGGTAGTCGTACTGTGCCAAATAATGCGAGTGAAAGAAATATAATGACCATGGTTCGTCTCCTTTTAAAAATTTGGTCAGTCTAATGGCTGTTGATATGGCTTAAAAAGAACTGTGACGTCTGGAATTTATGTAACATACACATAAAACTAGTAGTGACCATGGGGTAGGAAGTGCAGGCGAAGTATCGTGACGATTGGCGTAACTTTCCCTCCTATCAGTCATATTTAATGTTTAATACGAACTCATTGTCAACTACAAATGCTCCAAATTGTTTTCTTCGAAGAGAACTTCGAAGAGTCTCCCCCGGGTTTTCTCGTAAGCAAATTTAACACACTCCATAAGATTTCCTAACAGCGGTAAAGTTGGTGTACTCTGTTTCCAAAAGTACTGACACTCCTTTATAAGTCTGGAATTGAAGAAGTGAGGGTGGTATAGGTGAGTCGTGTTTAGGCTTATCTGCTAAATTTAATCGCGAAGATCATAACGTGTTTACCACGGCAGATGGAATCCGAAGGAAGAAGAAACTATTTCGGTGCTCGCTTTGTTTTCTTCACGTACTGCATGAATCTCGAACTAATTTCTTTCATTTCTATCCAACAAAGGGCGGCAACATTAAAGAGATGGCTTCCTGGTTAGGTGGCATTCCTCCTATTCATATATATATGTTTACAAGTGATTCGTGGCTCTGTGACTTTGCGGCATCGGCAAATGTATCTGGTCGTGAAGCTATTGGAGATTGGCCATGATGGACGTGAAACGGACTCTGGTTTACAGGCCATTTCCGAGTTGCCATTTGCCCCTATTTCAAAACGAGTCCTGGTGCACAACCTTTCGTATGGAAATTAGTTTTACCTGCACGTTTTACTGTCTTGCAAATTAAACTCATTTCCATGGTTGTGCACTAGGGATTCGCTTGAAACTGAGGCAAAAAGGTAACTCGGAAATGACCCATTAAATTGCTGGGCAGAAAACGTTGGCAAGCCTCCACACATTCGTTGACTTCAATTGTCATACAATCAGGGAAGCAATTGTCTTCACAGCTCATGTTATTTTCTTCCGCTTCTTTTTGCTGCAAAGAACCTAAATCAAGGGAAAAAAGTGACCGTACGGTTACAACAGTAAATTATTGTAAATTACAGGCGTGGCCGGATCAAGGACCACCGTTTAATTTTTAATTTTTTTGGACAATAAAACAGCCAATAAAGGTTTTTTAACAGCTAGTTAACCCTACTCGATTCTGCCTGGGATTTGTTGGCGTTCGTGGGCCTGAGTGGGCCATAAACCAGGGGCCATAAACTCAGTGCTGTTTTTAAAGTGCGAGAGGTGAGGCTATTGGATCCAACATATCGTCATGGCATCCATAGCGCCGGAGAGAATCAACTGAACGGTAAACATGTATTTCGTAAATTATATTTGAGGACAAAGCATTAAAAAAAGAGTTACAATTTCGATTCAAAAACTATTCATGAACAGTTCAGTCGAACGTTTTATATACCAAACTCTTCAAGTATCGTTAAATGCGCGGCATTCGGATTTTATCATTTTTTTTCTGCGTGTTGATAATTTGTAGCTTCGTGGATTCGGTGTCCTGCCTTCAATGTCGGCGCGGATACACACTTATACATCTCACAACGTACCGCGCGAGAAAACCACTGGTTTCTCGCGAAATAGCCCAACTACTAATCATACGAAGTGTCTGTTGATAGGATAATTGTGGTTAGGCTAAGAGCGGCTTAGTGGTGAATAAAAAACGAGCCAAATTCGGCCGTTTAGTTTATAAATTGTCAGATACAGTGAGTCAACTCTCGCCTTGCGGACAGCCTGTTATTACGGACACCCGCTATTACGGACAAAATCATCCCTCCCATAGAGGTTTGAAAAAATGACTCCCACTATTAATTGCGGACTTTCACTATTACACGTCGAGGGTGTCCGCTATAACGACAGTTGACTGTACCCTGAATAAATCGTAAATGAACGTAGATTTTCGTGAACTGCATTATTTGTTAAATAAGAAAACTGATTAGTGGAGGAAAGTTTTATTTTTTCCTCAATTTACCAATTAAAAACTTCAATGAACAAAACCATTTGTGTTATACCTGAACGTTTCGTCAAGAGAATAAAAAGAAATAACTACGCTGGTGCTAGCTAAAGCATAAGCAACCCATATACATTTGTATTGAATGATACGTTACCTTGATAAGGTCGCTGCCAGGTGTTTTGAAGATATGAGCAAACTATCAGAGACACAAGTAATAGCTTGACAGCGTTATTTGCCATATTCTACAATAAATCACTCGTCGTGAAACGCGATGCTATTGTTACGAATAAATTGTTACGAATAAATTCAAATTCAAATCATGTCGTATTTGTGAAACAAGTAGCTAGCAGATTCAGTGAGATAGATGAACGTTTGCTCAGGAACCAGGGCTATTCACACCGTACCTTACGAATTAATGCTATTTTATTTCTAAAGATATGGATAACACTTGCCATATTGGTCAGAGGTGTAGCTTTTTATTCTTTAAGGGTATCACTTAAAAGAGAGCCAAATATATAATCACTGTGATGATATGAGTGCAAATATATTCTTATGGCCCATTGCCCTTTCAGCGGTGTTTGTCCATCACGCTCAAAGTAATTGCAAATATTTATGTATGCACATATGGAAATAAAAATAGAATCATTACCCACAATGTAGGAGGAGAGCGCGAATTAAGGCGATTTGACTCTATGCTACAGAATTGGTACAATTTTCTTTTTATGAGAATCTTTTTTATAAGAATATCAAGGCTGAGATTTGGCGAAATTTTACCAATGTGCTAAGAATATACCCGAGGCTAAGGCCCAGTTCAGACGCCGTACTTCACATGAGCCGAATCGAATTCGAATTTAGGCCGACCCAAATTAATTTAGACCGGCTGAATTGATTCAGACGCCGAGCTTAATTCAGCCGAACTTACATTAATAGGGGAAAATTGCTGTTATACTGAAAAAATACATTATAATAATTCATGCATTTGTTTCGGCTCATGTGAAGTTCGGCGTCTGAATCAAAGCCGGTCCACAGCCGTTATTCCCGGCTGAGCCAGGCAGGAAGAACGGCTGAGCCGATCCGAATTCATTCAGCCGTTCTGAATTGATTCAGACGCCGTACCTCACATGAACTTAATTCATCGAATTCGATTCAGCTCATGTGAAGTACGGCGTCTGAACTGGGCCTAAGATTCAGTTTAGATTTTTTTGCATGTACATGTTGATAGAAATAAAAGATAATAAAATCTCACAATGTTTTGAATTGAAAGGTATGGTAAATATGCACCATTTACACTTCTTTTCTTTTTTCGTATGGAATAAAACGAAGAGGACGAGTGTGAGGAGGAGCATAAGATACACGAAGGATGACATTCCTGTAAGAGTAGATAAATAATCCGGAAATATAATTTTATAAGTGACGAGAAGAAATCAGTTTAAAAACTACGCGTGATTCAATGGACAGGTAATGTAAATATTGATGAACATGTGTAATAGGATCAGTTTACTTCAGTAATAAGATTACCTGCAAACAGTCAGTCTTTTTCCTCAAATCCTTGGCAGACTTGGCACAATGTATTTGATTATTGTTGCAATGTATGGGATGCCTGTGGTATAACTAGCACGATCTACTTGGATAGACTTCAAAGACGTGCTGTAAGCATAATCGAAGGCAGGAAAATCCAACAGGACGAACTTCACCATGTAATTAGCTGGCCAAGTCTCGTCGCGTAGAGATTTCATGAAGTGTGTTCTTGTTTTATAAAAGTCTCCCTGGCCTAGCGCCTGCCTATCTACTATAATTGAATTCAAATTTTGACATGAGTACCATCATTACAAACACGGCCTCAAATCGACCTCAAATCGACCTCAAATCTGCCTGAAAAAATCGACTTCAAATCGGCCTGAAAAATCGGCCTCAAATCGGCCTCAAATCTGCCTAAAAACGGACTCATAATTAACGAACTCAAAACGGCCAAAAAAACGGCCTCAAAACGGTCTCAAATCAGCCTCAAATCTACCTCAAATCGGCCTCAAAACGGCCTCCAAAATTGGCCTCAAATTGGCTACGAAACAGCAATCGGAATCAGAAATATTATTATTCTATTTATTAAATCAGCCTCAAATCGGCCTCGGTCAAATCGCCTTTGAAAAGCTTTGACGCGCGCCAAAGTTAGTAACAACTTTGACCGCAGTCAAAAGTACCTTTGACCCAGTCAAAGTCAAATTTGGCAATACCTTTGTTCCATCTTTGACTAAGGTCAAAGGCGTACCATCTTTGACCAAATTCAAAGACGGCCTTTGCCATCTGTGACTCAAGTCAAAGGTATGGCAAAGACGGCCTTTGTCACCTGTGACCCTAGTCAAAGGTGTAGGTCAAAGGCAACTTTTCGTGCAGTGTAACGAACTCAAAACGGCCAAAAAACGGCCTCAAAACGGTCTCAAATCAGCCTCAAATCTACCTCAAATCGGCCTCAAAACGGCCTCCAAAATTGGCCTCAAATTGGCTACGAAACAGCAAATCGGAAACAGAAATATTATTATTTCTATTTATTAAATCAGCCTCAAATCGGCCTCTAAAATCTGCCTCAAAACGGCTTTAAATCGGCTTCAAAAAACAGCCTCGCGTAGGGGCGTCAATGACGCGTAGGGGCGTCCATGACGCGTAGGGGCGTCCATGACGCGTAGGGGCGTCCATGACGCGTAGGGGCGTCCATGACGCGTAGGGGCGTCCATGACGCGTAGGGGCGTCCATGACGCGTAGGGGCGTCAATGACGCCTAGGGGCGTCAATGACGCGTAGGGGCGTCAATGACGCGTAGGGGCGTCAATGACGCGTAGGGGCGTCAATGACGCGTAGGGGCGTCAATGACGCGTAGGGGCGTCAATGATTCGTAGGGGCGTCCATGACGCGTAGGGGCGTCCATGACGCGTAGGGGCGTCCATGACGCGTAGGGGCGTCAATGACGCGTAGGGGCGTCAAAGACGCGTAGGGGCGTCAATGACGCGTAGGGGCGTCAATGACGCGTAGGGGCGTCCATGACGCGTAGGGACGTCAATGACGCGTAGGGGCGTCAATGACGCGTAGGGGCGTCAATGACTCGTAGGGGCGTCCATGACGCGTAGGGGCGTCCATGACGCGTAGGGGCGTCAATGACGCGTAGGGGCCGTCAATGACGCGTAGGGGCGTCCATGACGCGTAGGGGCGTCAATGAAGCGTAGGGGCGTCCATGACGCGTAGGGGCGTCTCAATGACGCGTAGGGGCGTCAATGACGCGTAGGGGCGTCAATGACGGCGTAGGGCGTCAGTGACGCGTAGTGGCGTCAATGACGCGTAGGGGCGTCCATGACGCGTAGGGGCGTCAATGACGCGTAGGGGCGTCAATGACGCGTAGGGCGTCAATGACGCGTAGGGGCGTCAATGACGCGTAGGGGACGTCAATGACGCGTAGGGGCGCAATGACGCGTAGGGGCGTCCATGACGCGTAGGGGCGTCATGGACGCGTAGGGGCGTCAATGACGCGTAGGGGCGTCAATGACGCGTGAGGGGCGTCAATGACGCGTATGGGCGTCAATGACGCGTAGGGGCGTCAATGACGCGTAGGGGCGTCAATGACGCGTAGGGGCGTCCATGACGCGTAGGGGCGTCAATGACGCGTAGGGGCGTCAATGACGCGTAGGGGCGTCAATGACTCGTAGGGGCGTCAATGACGCGTAAGGGCGTCAATGACGCGTAGGGGCGTCCATGACGCGTAGGGGCGTCAATGACGCGTAGGGGCGTCAATGACGCGTAGGGGGCGTCAATGACGCGTAGGGGCGTCAATGACGCGTAGGGGCGTCCATGACGCGTAGGGGCGTCAATGACGCGTAGGGGCGTCAATGACGCGGTAGCGGCGTCAATGACGCGTAGGGGGCGTCAATGACGCGTAGGGGCGTCAATGACGCGTAGGGGCGTCAATGACGCGTAGGGGCGTCCATGACGCGTAGGGGCGTCAATGACGCGTAGGGGCGTCAATGAACGCGTAGGGGGCGTCCATGACGCGTAGGGGCGTCAATGACGCGTAGGGGCGTCCATGACGCGTAGGGGCGTCAATGATTCGTAGGGGCGTCAATGACGCGTAGGGGCGTCCATGACGCGTAGGGGCGTCCATGACGCGTAGGGGCGTCAATGACGCGTAGGGGCGTCAATGACGCGTAGGGGCGTCAATAACTCGTAGGGCGGTCCATGACGCCGTAGGGGCGTCCATGACGCGTAGGGGCGTCCATGACGCGTAGGGGGCGTCCAATGACGCGTAGGGCGTCAATGACGCGTAGGGGCGTCCATGACGCGTAGGGGCGTCAATGACGCGTAGGGGCGTCCATGACGCGTAGGGGCGTCAATGATTCGTAGGGGCGTCCATGACGCGTAGGGGCGTCCATGACGCGTAGGGACGTCAATGACGCGTTAGGGGCGTCCATGACGCGTAGGGGCGTCCAATAACTCGTAGGGGCGTCCATGACGCGTAGGGGCGTCCATGACGCGTAGGGGCGTCCATGACGCGTAGGGGCGTCAATGACGCGTAGGGGCGTCAATGACGCGTAGGGGCGTCAATGACGCGTAGGGGCGTCAATGACGCGTAGGGGCGTCAATGACGCGTAGGGGCGTCAATGACGCGTAGGGGCGTCAATGACGCGTAGGGGCGTCAATGACTCGTAGGGGCGTCCATGACGCGTAGGGGCGTCCATGACGCGTAGGGGCGTCCATGACGCGTAGGGGCGTCAATGACGCGTAGGGGCGTCAATGACGCGTAGGGGCGTCCATGACGCGTAGGGCGTCAATGACGCGTAGGGGCGTCCATGACGCGTAGGGGCGTCAATGATCGTAGGGGCGTCCATGACGCGTAGGGGCGTCCATGACGCGTAGGGACGTCAATGACGCGTAGGGGCGTCCATGACGCGTAGGGGCGTCAATAACGCGTAGGGGCGTCCATGACGCGTAGGGGCGTCCATGACGCGTAGGGGCGTCCATGACGCGTAGGGGCGTCAATGACGCGTAGGGGCGTCAATGACGCGTAGGGGCGTCAATGACGCGTAGGGGCGTCAATGACGCGTAGGGGCGTCAATGACGCGTAGGGGCGTCAATGACGCGTAGGGGCGTCAATGACGCGTAGGGGCGTCAATGATTCGTAGGGGCGTCCATGACGCGTAGGGGCGTCCATGACGCGTGGGGGCGTCCATGACGGCGTAGGGGCGTCAATGACGCGTAGGGGCGTCCATGACTCGTAGGGGCGTCCATGACGCGTAGGGGCGTCAATGACGCGTAGGGGCGTCAATGACGCGTAGGGGCGTCAATGACTCGTAGGGGCGTCCATGACGCGTAGGGGCGTCCATGAACGCGTAGGGGGCGTCAATGACGCGTAGGGGCGTCAATGACGCGTAGGGGCGTCCATGACGCGTAGGGGCGTCAATGACGCGTAGGGGCGTCCATGACGCGTAGGGGGCGTCAATGACGCGTAGGGGCGTCAATGACGCGTAGGGGCGTCCATGACGCGTAGGGGCGTTCATGACGCGTTAGGGGCGTCAATGACGCGTAGGGGCGTCATGACGCGTAGGGGGCGTCAATGACGCCTAGGGGCGTCAATGGACGCCTAGGGGCGTCAATGGACGCGTAGGGGCGTCAATGACGCGTAGGGGCGTCAATGACGCGTAGGGGCGTCAATGATTCGTAAGGGCGTCCATGACGCGTAGGGGCGTCAATGACGCGTAGGGGCGTCCATGACGCGTAGGGGCGTCAATGACGCGTAGGGGCATTCATGACGCGTAGGGGCGTCAATAACTCGTAGGGGCGTCCATGACGCGTAGGGGCGTCCATGACGCGTAGCGGGCGTCCATGACGCGTAGCGGCCGTCAATGACGCGTAGGGGCGTCCATGACGCGTAGGGGCGTCAATGACGCGCAGGGGCGTCAATGACGCGCAGGGGCCTCAATGGACGCGTAGGGGCGTCAATGACGCGTAGGGGCGTCATAACTCGTAGGGGCGTCCATGACGCGTAGGGGCGTCCATGACACGTAGGGGCGTCAATGACGCGTAGCGGCGTCAATGACGCGTAGGGGCGTCCATGACGCGTAGGGGCGTCAATGACGCGCAGGGGCGTCAATGAACGCGCAGGGGCCTCAATGACGCGTAGGGGCGTCAATGACGCGTAGGGGTCGTCAATGACGCGTAGGGGCGTCAATGACGCGTAGGGGCGTCCATAGACGCGTAGGGGCGTCAATGACGCGGTAGGGGCGTCAGATGACGCGTAGGGGCGTCAATGACGCGTAGGGGCGTCATGACGCGTAGGGGCGTCAATGACGCGTAGGGGCGTCAATGACGCGTAGGGGCGTCAATAACTCGTAGGGGCGTCCATGACGCGTAGGGGCGTCCATGACGCGTAGGGGCGTCCATGGACGCGTAGGGGGCGTCAATGACGCGTAGGGGCGTCAATGACGCGTAGGGGCGTCCATGACGCGTAGGGGCGTCAATGACGCGTAGGGGCGTCCATGACGCGTAGGGGCGTCAATGATTCGTAGGGGCGTCCATGACGCGTAGGGGCGTCCATGACGCGTAGGGACGTCAATGACGCGTAGGGGCGTCCATGACGCGTAGGGGCGTCAATAACTCGTAGGGGCGTCCATGACGCGTAGGGGCGTCCATGGACGCGTAGGGGCGTCCATGACGCGTAGGGGCGTCATGACGCGTAGGGGCGTCAATGACGCGTAGGGGCGTCAATGACGCGTAGGGGCGTCAATGACGCGTAGGGGCGTCATGACGCGTAGGGGCGTCAATGACGCGTAGGGGCGTCAATGACGCGTAGGGGCGTCAATGATTCGTAGGGGCGTCCATGACGCGTAGGGGCGTCCATGACGCGTGGGGCGTCCATGACGCGTAGGGGCGTCAATGACGCCGTAGGGGCGTCCATGACTCGTAGGGGCGTCCATGACGCGTAGGGGCGTCAATGACGCGTAGGGGCGTCAATGACGCGTAGGGGCGTCAATTGACTCGTAGGGGCGTCCATGACGCGTAGGGGCGTCCATGACGCGTAGGGGCGTCAATGACGCGTAGGGGCGTCAATGACGCGTAGGGGCGTCCATGACGCGTAGGGGCGTCAATGACGCGTAGGGGCGTCCATGACGCGTAGGGGCGTCAATGACGCGTAGGGGCGTCAATGACGCGTAGGGGCGTCCATGACGCGTAGGGGCGTTCATGACGCGTAGGGGCGTCAATGACGCGTAGGGGCGTCAATGACGCGTAGGGGCGTCAATGACGCCTAGGGGCGTCAATGACGCCTAGGGGCGTCAATGACGCGTAGGGGCGTCAATGACGCGTTAGGGGCGTCAATGACGCGTAGGGGCGTCAATGATTCGTAGGGGCGTCCATGACGCGTAGGGGCGTCAATGACGCGTAGGGAGCGTCCATGACGCGTAGGGGCGTCAATGACGCGTAGGGGCGTCCAATGACGCGTAGGGGCGTCAATAACTCGTAGGGGCGTCCATGACGCGTAGGGGCGTCCATGACGCGTAGGGGCGTCCATGACGCGTAGCGGCGTCAATGACGCGTAGGGGCGTCCATGACGCGTAGGGGCGTCAATGACGCGCAGGGGCGTCAATGACGCGCAGGGGCCTCAATGACGCGTAGGGGCGTCAATGACGCGTAGGGGCGTCAATAACTCGTAGGGGCGTCCATGACGCGTAGGGGCGTCCATGACACGTAGGGGCGTCCATGACGCGTAGCGGCGTCAATGACGCGTAGGGGCGTCCATGACGCGTAGGGGCGTCAATGACGCGCAGGGGCGTCAATGACGCGCAGGGGCCTCAATGACGCGTAGGGGCGTCAATGACGCGTAGGGGCGTCCATGACGCGTTAGTGGCGTCAATGACGCGTAGGGGCGTCAATGACGCGTAGGGGCGCCATGACGCGTAGGGAGCGTCAATGACGCGTAGGGGGCGTCAATGACGCGTAGGGGCGTCCATGACGCGTAGGGGCCGTCAATGACGGCGTAGGGGCGGTCCAATGACGCGAAAGGGGCGTCAATGACGGCGTAGGGGCGTCAAGAACTCGTAGGGGCGTCCATGACGCGTAGGGGCGTCCCATGACGCGTAGGGGCGTCCATGACGCGTAGGGGGTATGCGTACCATGGGACGCCGTAAGGGGGCCGTCAACTGACGCCGTAAGGGGCGTCGAATGATTTCGTAGGGGCGTCCCTATGACGCGTAGGGGCGTCAATGACGCGTAGGGGCGTCCATGACAGCCGTAGGGGACAGTCGAATGACGACGTAGGGGTCGTCCATGACCGCGTAGGGGCGTCCCAATGACGCGTAGGGGCGTCCATGACGCGTAGGGGCGTCAATGACGCGTAGGGGGCGTCAATGAACGCGTAGGGGCGTCCAATGACCCGTAGGAGGCAGTCAATGACGCGTAGCTGGGCGTCAATTGACGCCGTAGGGGCGTCAATGACGCTTAGGGGCGTCCATGACCGCGTTAGGGGCGTCAATGCACGGCGTAGTGTGGGCGTCAAATGATTCAGTAGGGGCGTCCATGACGCGTAGGGGCGTCCATGACGCGGTAGGGGCGTCAATGACGCGTAGGGGCGTCCATGACGCGTAGGGGCGTCAATGACGCGTAGGGGGCCGTCAAAAAAAAAAAAAAAAAAAAACTTTGACGCGTAGCGAGGCGTCCATAAACCGCACGTAGGGGCGTCCATGACGCGTAGGGGCGGTCCATGACGCGTAGGGGGCGTTCAATGACGCGTAGGGGCGTCAATGACGCGTAGGGGGACGTTCACTGACGCCGTAGGGGCGTCAATGACGCGTAGGGGCGTCAATGACGCGTAGGGGCGTCAATGACGCGTAGGGGCGTCAATTGACGCGTAGGGGCGCGTCAATGACAGCGTAGGGGCCGTCAATGACGCCGGGGGTAGTAGGAGGCGGTTCAAATGACGCGTAGGGGCGTCAATGACGCGTAGGGGGCCGTCAATGATTCCCGTAGGGGCCGTTCCTATGACGCGTAGGGGCGTCCATGACGCGTAGGGGCGTCCATGACGGTCGTAGGGGGCGTACCATGACGCGTAGGGGCGTCCAATGACGCGGTAGGGGCGTTCAACGACAGCGTAGGGGGGCGTCAACGACGCGTAGGGGCGTCAATGACGCGTAGGGGGCGTCAACGACGCGTAGGGGCGTCGCAACGACGCGTAAGGGGTCGTCCGATGACGCGTAGAGGGCGTCAATGACGGTAGGGGTATGGGATGTGTTTTGCCTTTAACATATGGAAATCTGATTTGCGTTTTCAGTTTAGAGAATCAATTTCAGGCCTTTATTACGATACGGGTGTAAATTACATAATATAAGAAGCTCTTGGGTTCCTGTCTGGGGTTAATTGAGAATTTCTTCGGTACCGCACATCAAAAATAGCCCTCTCCCGCCCCCGTCTTTTTCGTTATATTTATATCCTCGTAAAATAATTATTTCTTCCTCAAAAGGAAGGCGCAGTAACATTAAGACTTATAATGTCTATAATAGTCGACCTAACAAATAAACCTATAAACCTAACAACTGAAAGTAGTATGAATATGCAATGTTTTATTTTATAATAAAGAAAATTGGCGTTTCTTAAAATATGTTTCAAGATTGGATAGAATCACTTAATTTTCCGTTTTTTTTCCTGTTTTTCGATGTTTTTAAAAACGCTTGCAAGGGGGGGAAAATATTTAAACCTAAGTATTTGGCAAGGTTTTTAACAAAATCGTCGCCTAACTCCGACTTTAAACTGGCCAGCCTAAATGTAATAACGTCCATTTATATATTAAACCCTGTTTAGAAGCCAAGGTCTATAACACAGACTAAAGAAACAATTAGCTACTTAGACTGACCTGCTTATAATTAGATTTAGACCCTCTCCTTTAAATTACCTTAAGCCACGGCGGAAAAGAGGCCATAGAAAATATCGATCGATCGTGTTTACATAGGCCTGTTGCAAACGCGAGAGAAAGTTTTGGGAGAATTTTCGAAGAAATTCGAAAGTTTTATTGCATCGGCCAAAGCAACAGGTGTGGTTTTAACATATGTACTTGCATTAGGCTATGTAGACAAGAAGCGGCTGCCTTTCCTAGTTCGTCTTTATAAACAATGCAATTTTTCTAAGGTTTCTTACAAAAATTGTCCATTGAAACTAAGACTTTAAAAAATCAGCAAAATGAATCATTTCAAAATGCTCTCAAATCAGGTTATTTTTACTTTTGTGAGAAGTTATCACGAAAGCCGGCGTTCAGACTAGGGCCAAGGCATCTTTGGGGGTCAGGTGATTTAGAGTGCTACCCGCAATCTACAGTGTTACACGTGATTCGTGAAATTCGGGTTCTCTTAGTGCCATTATCCTCCGTGCTGACGACGGTCCTCCTATTTTTGCGCAGGAGAGAAATAGGAGCGTCTGCACGTAGGCTAAGTGCCATCCCCGTGGGGGACTCCCATATAAAAGTGACGGTGGTGATCTTCGGAATTTTTGCAGAACCCCTAAAAGGTACCAGAATCATGTTTTTTTGGGCGTGACTCGAATTAATTTTCACCCCTAAGAGGTACCAATTCTAAGACAAAAATAACCGAATAACTCCTACGGTAGTTGATTTTTAGATTTTAACACCACTAAGTGGTGAATTTTAACCCCTAAAGGTACACCGAACACGCCGGTCACTTTTATATCGAAGTCCCCTCGGGGTGCCATCCGCCGTCCACCATTTGATGAATGCTCGAGTACGGTGCCTCAGGCACAGACTCAAATACATTGTTGCCGGCCCACCCGAGCACTGTGCTGTGCTTTAATTTACTTTGGGAACTGCTTGCATGGCACTTAGGCGTCTGAGTTTACGATCTTTCAGGTGACCTTCCCAAACACCGCGACCGTGCAGCTCTTACACGAGCTCGATCTAAAGCTTGAAAACCGTGATAAACTTAATTTATTAATATCATGAATCTATTGAAGAGTTGTTTCCTGACTTGATTTGCTACACTAGAGGTTTACCTGTTTTCGACAGCTGAACCCAAAATAATCTAATACCTACTGAAATTTAAGAAAATATACCAAATATGAGACGAGCATGATGAAATTAGTAACTAAAGGCTGACAATTTTTAAGGCCACTATCGTTAATAGTTTGATTGAGATTTTATGGCACTTTTGAATATTAAAAGTTAAGAGGATTTGTATGAAAAAAGCTAAGATGCTGGAGTGGCTCTCGGGGAACTTTTCTCCAACAAATACTCTTAATGTTTCTAATACGTTTACTATAAAAGCTTATACGTTACGTGCTAATTGCACAGTCTGACAGTTTGTGGTCATGCTAATGATGGCACTTTGGCGTCCTGAGTTGACGATCTTCCATGTGCGAACTGAACTCAGTCTGTATGAGGCCAAATATACTGATTAACTTGTAAAGAGCTTTATGACAAAAATTCAATTCAAGCTGAGGTAAAGTTAGGTGTTTCAATACAGTTCTTTGGGAAAAACCAAACTTTTCAATTTACGTTTTTTAAAACCTAAAAGTAGTCTACACTTAATCAAATCGATATAAAATTCACACCATTCAGTTTATGGTCTTGGATTGAATTTGTCATGATGCACTTTTTAGTTAAATCAATATTGCCATGACAACGATTAAAACAGAAAATCTCATGATCAGATGTTTTATCAGAGTATAAAAATATTCTGTATGTTTATTTCGAATAATAATTCCTACAGTTATTTTTGCATAATAATGGGCGAGAGATAAAAAAAAACTGTATCGAAACACCTTAAATTGGACTTTGGGAACCATTACTTACATACGTGGGACGTCTTCCTCCGGGAATGTGTCTGGATATCGATTGATGAATTCTCGTATCTTATGCTTGTTTCCCATCTTAGCTATTGATAGATTAGTCTTGTGCTCATCAACAAGTCCTTCAAGCATGACGTCTTTCGCCTGGTCTGGATGTCCCATTTTTTCATGCAAAAAGGGCAATTCGGTCTTTATCAAGACTTTCCAATTGTGATCCTTTTCTAATTCTTGCTCAGCAACCCGTTCCGCCTTTGTAAGTAGATTCATGCACTCAGAGAAGTTGTCTTTTCTCATGTGACACAATCCAAAGTTCTTAAGAGTCAAGACTATTTCTTTACTACCACTCATTCCGAGGTCCTCGAACATTTCAATGGCCTCTGCATAATACGCAAGGCATTTGTCCAACTCGGCCTCGCCTCTCCCAAGAAAGAAGTAAAAGATCCGCAATGGCCTTGAGACATTCAGCAGTCATAAAGTGTTTACCAAGCAACTTTTTAAAGAGTTCCAACGCCTCTGTTAACTTCTGTTCGGCTTCACTGCGTTCTTTACGGCGCTTTGCGTATATTCCTACAAATAAAAGCGTTGCTGCTTGTTTCCGGGTGATCACCGAGATCATCATTGCAGACTTTCAAAGCAGTTTTCGGTTTCATGCTCTATTCTTTTGTTTTCATTGGGGTCTTTTTTTATCCGAAAGAAAGCGAGCATAGCTATTGCGAAAGTAGACTTCTGATAATGCTTTGGTTTCAAACTTCTGCAGACCTCTTTGAATGAAATTTGTTCCGCCTTCTCCATAAGCTCTTTGTACTTCTTTTTATCTCCTTCTTTTCTGCTTTCATGTCCAAGAAGACACAAAACGTCCACTGCATGCACTGGGTGCATCTCTGGGTCAAAGCACTTCAGCAAACGTTCCAGGATCACAATATAGAACTTTGGAAGAACACACTTTTTCTAAATACATGCACTTCTGAGGAAAATCGTGTAGAAAGGTTCCACAGGTGTCCACGATCTCTTGATCCAGGATTTGAAGGAAATGCTCAAAGTTGTGCCTGTCCTGATTAAAGGAGTCAACAGACTGTTTGCAAGTGTCCTTCCCCCAATACAAATTAGCGTTGTCAGCAAGGCGACACATAAAGTGAGCAACAGGCCAATTCCTTTCCTCGGTTTAAGAGTTCGGGATACTTGTCCAAAGCAATCCTCCTGCACAAATGTTTGGATAAGTTGATGCACTTGATATCTGCACGGACTTAGCTGCTCAACAAGAGATCTTGCTTTTAATTCGAGTAGAATTGAGACTGATTTGGCATTCGTTGAACCGACGTCTGCAATCAAAGACTTGGCTGCATCAGAATTAAATGAACCGGGAAAGACACACAACAGAACAAGGGCTTTTTGTTCCAACTCGTCTAGAACCTCAAAGGAACTCTTGATTGATTTTTCGACTGAGGTTTGGTCAGTGGGCCTTCGATCGACTTGGAGGACATCCGAAGGTTCTTGCTCGAGACTTTGTATGAGCTCGTCTTCGTTGTAGCCGTCTGAGAGCAACGAGCCAGCAATGCACAGGGGCAAGAGGGACGGAGCCACATAGCTCAACCACTTTTTCGACCATGGTAATTTTCTTTCGATTTTCCAGATCAGGGACACGAGAAAGAAGAACTCGCCTCGCCTCGCCTACTGGTAAAGAGCCCAATAGAACATTCTTAGTATGAAGATTTGGACAACTAAATGCCTTTCTTGAGGTAATCATAAACGTGACGCTTTTTTCTTGAGAGCTTTCTCATGTCCTCCAAGAGACTCATAAACTCGCCACAGTCCAACGCCTTCGAGAACTTTATCGGCATTGTCAAGAACGAAAGTGACATTCGATACCTGTTGCTTGCTCCAGTTTAGAAGCCAGTGTTGGGTATTCTCAGGTGGTTTCATCTGGTTCGTACTGCATGCGAGTGTCATTGCCGTAGCTACATCATACAAGGTTGCCTTTGACCTCAACGAGCAGAACAGCACTGCACGATCGTATCTGGCTTAGCCAATTCATGAGCCGCTTTATTGGCTACTGTGGTCTTTCCAAAGCCCGGTCCGCCAGTAATCCAGACGAGAGAGACCGTTCCACTTTGGATAGCATCTGTGATTTGTTGTATCTCGTCCAAACGACCAAACATAAGTTCTCCGGGAAGTTCGTTCTGGAAGGCAGCTTGGCACGTTGATGGACTCCTGCTCCATTTCAACTCGTACCAGTTCGTCCATCATGTTCCTTCCACTGTTTCACTTGCTCCTCCACTCGACTTTGTATGTCATGATCTATAGGGTCGTTCTTCAGGCGCTCCGTCCTCTTTCGGTAGGCGTACAATTCAAGTGCTTCTAAGGAAGAAGATATTTGCTTCCATTTCTCTTCAAATTCATCATTGGGAATGCCGGTAGAGATACCGTGACATAGCTCATTACGATAGCATTTGATTCTGGTAATGTGTGCCTCGAAGCTCTCATTCATCTTCGGCGAGGCATTGTGTGCCATCCAGTTAAAGGCTTCGTCAAATGACAAATTTCTCGAATCAACAAATGCAAAAGCGTGATGTCAAATGTTTTCGAGTCTGGCGGGTCACCTGAAGAAGGAAATAGCTTTTCCCACTGGGCATCCAATATTACACAACGTCTTTGAAGCTTTGCAGAGTTGTTGTTTAATACGTGCTGTAATGTCGCAGATGGATGAATAGAATGTAAAAACTTCCTCAGAACGTGGTGTTCCTCCATCGACTAGTAGTCGTGCAAGTCTTGGTGCCATTCGTTTTCTCTTCTGATACATCATACACGGATGACCCAGAAGAACCAGGAGAAGAAGCGGCAGAAGAAGCGGTGACTGCTAGCTGCCATGTTGTTCGCTTTCTAAATTCCTAGAAAAAATCTGGCAACCGAAGCATCTTTTCCGAGAAATATCATTTTACAAATGAGTATGCGAGCTAATAATTTAGCTGTAAGTTGCTGGTGGCCTGGATTACATCTTGAGCCAATCACGAATGCGTCATTGAGCGATGATTCGGCCATCTTTCATCAATACATCGAAAAACGCTTATAACTACAATCGGCCAACGAGGACGTCTAAAAGGACTAAAGCAAGAAATTGATGATAAAACACTTTCTGGTTTCCGAGAAAGACAGATGTTTTTAATTCGTGAGTCAAATTAGGATATGCCCTGTCCTTACTTCAGACATGACGACATGACAGTGGTCGAATGCTTCAGTCCTAATAGAACCGTTTTCATTACATGTACGTCACACGCGCAAAGGTTGCTGGTACTTGTAGTAAAGCCCTGCCGCCGTTTACGCGCGAGACCTGGTCGCAGGCTCTTCGCGGCAACTGAAAAAAAAATTTGGAAATCCTTCACAACGGTTCGTAAATTTTGACTTTTTTGACTGCAGTTGTTTGTCAAGAATGTATGGAAATCGGGTGACAGCTTGGAAAACAATAGCTGAGCATTTAATTTTAAGTGTGTTTTGGTCAAGAACTTCAGTGTTTTTTCAGCTGGGGGGGGGGGCTTACAGTTTTTATTCGTGTTTACGGCGACTAAAATTTCATGTCATGGAAGCCAAGGAAGTTTCACATTGCGCATTGTTTTTTTAAATGAACAACATAAGTTACAGCCTTAAGTGACACATTGCTTTTCTAACTTTTTCATGACATGGGAATCTACAATGTTTTACGCAATTAAAAGAGGACCTTAGAAGGTTGCCTTTCAATGATCGGCAAGTAAAATAAAAACTTAGCATGTAAAAATCAATTTCGCTCGCTCGCATGTCCCCACTAAAACTCAAATAAATTTTTCGCTCGCTCCGCTCGTACTATAACTAAAATTGACACGACCATAACAAGAAGAAAGTGCTAACTGTTGACTGGTAAGTTCAAGGTTAATTCTGCTAAAAATAAAAGATACAACTTGGCGATTGAAGACACACAACAATTACTTCCAAGGGGCTAAAGTAAATTTTATTTACCTACTTCGCGCGTAATGTCGGTGAAAATTTAGGCATCGGTTCAGTTGAAAATCCAGTTCAACCGGCAATACAAGACGCGGTTGAAAGAATACTTTCTCCAAATTTGGATTTTGAGTTTCATCTTGTTATACTGAACCACGTCCTATAAGGACAATCTCTTTCCTCTTTGCTGCATGGTATAAACAAGCTGTACGGTTGTGGAAGCTTACAACTTTTCACAATTATCCGTGGCGGCGAAGACGGCGTACCAACAAGAGGAGGAGTTCCGGAGCTGATGATTGTATGAATGTGTGGTGATGAGTCGTGGCTGGCGTTTAGCCGCGCTGAACTCACCGGAAATTTGTGAAAACTTTTGCGCGTGAAAACACGCTTGTAACTCAAGGCGTAGTACGCAACACTTTCATGGGCGACACTTTAGCTTTTGATTGGGAAAGATTATCCTACAATCTTTCAAGCTTTGGCTGATGCTATTTTCCACTTGATCTTAAGGTCCCCATCTACACTTTAACCATCGTCTAAGTTGTTCACAATGAGATTATTTGGCTTTTGTCAGTTTAAACGAAGCATGTTTCGCTTTTACACACGTTCAAGGCCACTTTCATAGTTTTATATTTCCGCGCAAGAACCTCGCGCGAGGTTCGCGATCTTTTTTTTTTTTTTTTGTTTTTGTACTAGCAACTACCCGAATCTCTTTTGCGGCTGCGTGACGGCTGGTATAATGAAAAAACGGTTCTTATTACATGTATCAGGAGTCTAGAGGTTTCAATGGTAAAAAGGTTGCCAATTATTTGGTCATGATGTCACAGAAGTGTCTATTGTTGTTCACATTGTTAGTGATCAGGTATTTGTTTTCTCATGCCATTTTTTCGCCGTGAATATTACATTGTTTTAACTTTATTTTTAATTTACTTTTTTTAATAATTCAGTCGTTTTATTTTATAAAAGTTGAACCTTGAGTTGGTTGGTATGAGAATTCCACATTACGACTTAGATTCTACTATTTTAGAGCGGTTTTCTCATTTGTGTGAGTTTTTCGAATCAAACCAAAACCAAAACCAAAACCAAAACCAATCACCATGATTGGTTTTGGTTTAGCATCTGATTGTTGTGAGTTAAGGTAGCGTGAGTGGTTTTTTAAAAAAAAAAACCAATCACGGAACGTAGTAAAGTCAAAACCACTTTCGTATTACTTTCGGGATACTCAATTGAAAACCGCTCTTTTGTTGCCTTTCATTGGTTGTTAACAATTTAGACATGACGCAAAGGTGTACATAAATATTGTTTTATGTTGGGTAAATTTTTTCGCGTTCTTTTATCCTCATTATATATTTTTGTGCAATTCTTAATTTTTTACTACACTATTTTGTTACGGTTTTGGCTATAGACCTGTCATCTAATTTTAAAGGTGAGAAAAACTTAAATTAGCCCGTCATCGTAAGCCTCAATATTTTCCAAGAGATTGTTCTAGAAATTGCAATCTACTATTAATATTTGAAAGATTCTCCCCCGGAAACCAAGCAACCAAAACAATTTTTCCAAGGTAAATTGTCCCGCCTTCAATGAAGCGAAATGTATTACTGGCTTTAAATAATACTTTAAAAAAATCAACTCAAAGTTTTTGTTTTTTGAAGCTAGAGATCGGGTATTAAAGGATAATCCGTATGATGTCCCTGTATTAGAACGATTTATCGGCTTTTTATTTTCTACACTTTTTTCAGATCAGCAAATTGTAGTGATGAAATATTGATTAACTTCTACTGATCGCACGTTCTAAGACAAAACCAACTCTTTCTTAGAGAAATCGGTTGTTTTTAAACCAAATTAGCATAAAAGCGGTTTTCTTCCTCTGCGTTCTCGTAAGGAGGGGTAACAACTGTAATGTAACAAAAGGTTTTAATTTAATAAAAGCTTTATTTTATACTGCAGTAATAGATCAGCTGATAAAAAAACGAAATGCACAGCTGGTGTAAACCTAATGTGCAGTAAAAAAACTAACAAATGTAAGCAAATGTTTGGTTTTGGCATAGTGTCCTGAAATGGTTACATTTTGCCGGGCAAATAGATTAAAAAAAAAAAAAAGGCACTACTATGCTTATTGATGGCACTATTAAATAAACAAACAAATATTGCAAATTGAACATAAACTTGTTAAGAATCCCAACTGTGGGAGGCTAACCAGTTGGCTATTTACATAGCGAGCGAGCACAAGTTGAACTACAAATCCAGCTAGTGGCAGGATGGAGGATTTGAACCAGGGACCTCCTAGTCCAGTTCTGGCCCTCTCTCTCTTGATGCCGGATAAAGTATTTTCTAGTTTCCGAGAAAAAGATGTTTCCGAGGTAGGTTTCAAACTTTGAGGAAACGTAGTTTCAAACGGATAAACAAAACCACACGACAAGATTTATCTTTTTAACAAGGCAGATAAAGAAGACAAATTGCCAAGAAATTTAATATTTAATTTGTCCCTAAATTCAAATTGACCCACTGGGATAATAGTTTTATTCAAAAAAATGATTTTAATATATGAGAAAGATATTTTTTTAAAACATCTTTCAGTTTGTCACGAGCGTGGTGGATGGGAGTCGAAACCCATGACTTTCCGCACACCGGTCGGATGCTCTAACCACTGAGCTACAGGGAGACTCGTGGCAAACTAGTTTATATTGGTTATGGTGTCTTAGGTTATGCTGACAAAGGAAAGACATGTACAACGAGGGAATGAATAATTATCGTCTTGGCCAATCTTCGTAAAAAGTTCTGTTCTCGAATTATCTCCGATGTCATGAACGATACGTCACGGTTCCTTAGCAACCACGCACACGAAAGCTTCTAGTCCAGTACCTCGACTCCCCTTCTGGGCGATGGACTGGTCTAGAAACTAAGCCGGTCTGAAAGAAGGAATTCCGAAGACACTAAACGTTATTCATTTCCCCGAATAGACACTCAACAACTAAGTAATTACAGTGGGAAGTTAATTAGTTTTAGTTCTAGCAACTTATCTACTTTATAGTCTGATAACAAATCTACTAAAAGACTACACTTAATCCTCATTGTTTCGGATGATGGAGGAGCCGGGAGAAATGGTATTTTAGAGCGGGTGTGCACCGTTGGGATGGGGGGTGGGGGGATTTTTTCACCCTGTTGGTATGGGATGGGCTCCTGCCTGTGGGTAATTTAGAATTTCTTCGTACACCACATCAAAAATACCCCTCTCCCGCCCCCTCTTTTTCGTTATACTTATCCTCGTAAAATTATTCTTTCCTTCTCAAAAGGAAGGCGCAGTAACATTAATAATATAACTTTATTAAGACTTCAAAGGTGTACATGTATAATAGTCGACCAAGAGAAATTATTTTCTCTTGAGTCGACCTATAAACCTAACAAAAAGTAAAAAAAAAAACGGTTAAAAAATCTAAGAAATCATGTCTATTCGAAACTTGATTTCGGTAGTTCGCGAAAACGACTCTTCGAGGCAATTTTTGCCGAAGTGACGTCATGTTTTGTTGGATGATTCAGAAAAAAAGTGCCAGGCGTCGAAGAGTGTGCTGCCCCCACCCCTGTTATTATCTTATCTCGGCTTTTTCGATATAAACAAATCTACCAATAAAGTAGGGGAGGAAAGGAAAGGCATTTTTTGAGTGTCTGTGTGCCGCTGGTTGGGGTGGGGTTGGGTGTTTCACCCTGTTTAGTGTAGGACTTGGTAATTTCACTTGAAGAAAATAGAGAATCAATTTCAGATCTATATTCTAAAATGGGCGTATAAATAAACTTGGGAGAGAATTACCGGAAATTGCTTTTGAATTTCTGCGGTACACCCCAGCAAAAATACCTCCTTCCCGCTTCCCCTGTGACTTATCCAATCCTCGTAAAATCTACAGGCTTAAGAAAAAACTGTACGGTTTCAAAAATTGTCAATAAAGGAAATTGACGTTTGTTATAATAAGTTTCAAAGCAGCGCTTACTCTAACATTACTACCATGTCATTTAACCCTTGTTCCCCATGTTAGTGTTGAAACTCTTAAATTTCGGTTTGGAAACGAAAGAAAAAAAAAATCAAACACAATAGTAAGCGTAACTTCAGCACACAACTGCATACACAGCATGCAGTTCAATATTCAAACATGACAATTGTACATAATAATAAGCTAAATCTTCACTGCTCTGTAAGAAAGTCTAAGCAACTTTCCACACAGTTTGTGTTTACAGCTTGCAGCTTGTGTCTTATGTGGCTGTCAATATATGACACAAATATTTCAAATTAACACAGCCAATGGCAGAACGCTAACCAACGAGCTATTTACATAGAGTTGCCAAGGAGTTGAACTCGGGACTACTGAGAACAAATCCAGCTGCAGTGACAAGGGTGTAAGGCTTGAAGCTATAGGACCTTCGGATTAACCCCCCTCGCTGGTTGTAAGCCAACTCAAAACTCTTACAAACATAAATTGTCCCAGGGAAATCGTACATTTGCGTTATGCGCCGTCACTTTCAGTTATTCAATTTTCGCGGTTCTTTGGTCAACTCAGTCTTCCCCAGGCTCCTCAGCGGCGCTTCTAAGCCAGCGAAGAACTCTGAACAGGCGGTTACGGCCAGGCCTTTGCCGCGTTCTTCTTCAGAACTGCTTTCCCAGACGTTAAACGTTTCCTCGGTGACGAGCTCTTCGTCATAGAAACTGTCAAAATACGACTTTATGAAACCTGGATGGGTTAGAAGCAAAATAGGCTATTTACACATTTTGAACAAAGTTTTTTATAGTTTCTAAAGTAGACTGCAAGCAGTCCCTCTTTTCAGTGAATAGTAGAGCGAGCGCGAAGCGCGAGTTTAGCGGAAATCGAGGCGCGAGCGATCATCTATTTCTAAAGACTGACTGTTGGTCTGCGTCGGCGGGCAAGTGAAATCGAGTTGAAGTTGATAAAGGTAAATTAACCGCCGTAGTGAATTTGGAAAGCTGATGTCTTGAGAGTAAGCCTTTCGTCAGTAATCAACTATTTTATATTTACACCTTTTGCATTTCAAGAGCGCAACATAAATTTTCAATAGCGTCACGTTAGTTAAAGCAAAAGTGAGATTAAGGTAGCTCCCTCTCCCCCCGCCTCCCCCCCCCCCCCCCCCAAAAAAAAAGAGAGCACTCATTGGGATATTTTGCAAGTTCATTGGGGATATTTGAAACAAGAGGAAAATTACATTTCAAGCAAATATTTTCTAAACTGTTTACAGCTCTCATATTTTCTCAGAACGTTGTAGGAGACAATAAAGGAGAATCGCGGATAAGCAATCACCTAGTTAAACTCGCTTCACATGTCTTCTCTTCGCGCTTCTTGTGCAATTTTCAGGGCAATAAAAGGAACGGTTGACTGTTTATAACATGTTATTAGTCTTATAAAATTTTTATTATATAAACGCACGCTCAACCTCGTTCCCAGGGTCTCTCTTCTTCCCGCCGGGCAAATTCGAAGTACTTACCGTAAAAGCTCTATTTAGCCCCCCCTCTCTATTAATCCCCCTTCTCCTAATAAGCCCCCCCTTTGGAAGTCAGATTTTGAAATAAGCCCCCCCTCTCTATTATGTCTCATCCCCACCCACCCGTTAGAGGTAAATATAGAATCTAAATTGATTTCCGTCAGGCTGATGTAAATAACTTTTTAGCAATATTTTGTGACATTTCATTCACTTTGTGTTGAAACGTTGTCTTTAATTTCCAGAACTATCGTTGAGTTAGGGTATAAATGACCATTGCATTTGTAAGATGATCATACATAACCCATTTCTTGTTCTGTTTTAGTTAGTGGTGTAATAGTAAAGTTTCAAAAATTAAGGTGAATACTTTTGAAAATTTATGATTTGAAATAAGCCCCCCCCCCCTCTCTATTAAGCCCCCCTCTCTCTAATAAGCCCCGCTTCTTGGGGCCTGAAATTAAATAAGGCTTAATAGAGCTTTTACGGTATGTAACATAGACGTTTGAATCTCTTGTGTTTGTATCAGCCTATGTAAATTAAATAAGCGCGCCATTTTCTATTTCTTAAATACAGTCAAACCTCCCATAAGTGGACACCTTTGGGGCCTGAAAAAATGTCCGCTTAAGGACGTTCGCACCCATTGCTAGTGCGCATCCTTACTGCGCACGCTATTCATGCCGCACGCGCACGCCACGTCATGCATCCAGCGCGCGCGCTGAGAATGAAACTGGACAAACATAGTGCTGGAGGCCACTTGAATAACTTGGCGAGGATTTTACTCTCTTGGAAGCACGGTGACCCCTGTTTTTCTTTTCATAGATCACTTCCTTTATTGATTCTCTCCATTTGACAAAAAACAAAAAATTCTGAACGTGAGAAGTTTTGATTATTTCGCTTTTTCTACTCATTTGCGATCAAATTTTTCTACTAATGCGGGTGTGCATGACTTAAAAGTATCCTTCTGTAAGGCTAATTCTACCTGAAGGAATGACATCAGCTGCAAAAATGTACTCAATAGGCCTATTTGCGTTGAAATCAACACACCCATCTTATCTAGAGTTCTCCATTTTACATTTAATAATTGCTGATAGCAATGAAGACAACATCGCCTTACATGACCAAAAGTTCTAGAAACACTACGGTCTTCAATGCGCTTTATCTCCGAAACGAGCACGGTGATCCCCTAATGTTTTTGCCTTTTTGACATGAGCTGGTCATCATCTAACTGCCAGCAAAAGTTTAAAAAAAATCTGAACGTGGGAAGAATTGGGCGCGAACGTCCATAAGAGAGGTGTACGCTTATGGGAGGTTAAAAATGTAGCGTTTGTATGTAGCTGGGTACATGACTAAGTGTCCGCTTACGAGAGGTGTCCGCCTACGGGAGGTGTACGTTAGCGGAGGTTCGACTGTATATACTTAGCTTCTTTAGCAACAACTGAGATCATACCTGGTGGGTAATCCAGCTGAACAAAAAGTGCCTGCACTGCATAAAGAGCTTGAAGTTCAAGATCGGTATTGCCGCCAATATACCTTTGCAGGAGTTTTTTTCTGTCCCTGAGGCGACCAAAGTGGCATTTACATTGCCCACTATCTTCTTTGTAAAAGACGAAGAAAAATGAATGAGTTAAAAAAAGATCAGTCAACCGACCAAGCATAACAAATTTCTTGCATCAACAACAAAACATTTACAGTTTATAGAGCAGGTAGCTAGAAACAACTCTATATGGTGTGCATTCGCTGGCTTCACCCAAATTGACCAGCTCTCGGAACGTTTGCATCAGCACTGCAAAGGTAAGTAGTTCGAATCCCGTTCAACCTGAATTTCTTTCAGGCTTGTTTTGAAACTGCTTTAGTTGCTATATAAGTAACTCTTTAGCGACGTTAATTCTTTCAACCGCAGTTCCGGCCGGGTACAGGACGCTTTGGTTTCCTTCTGCTCTCACACGAAGGCTCACCTGTGCCTGCAGAATGTTTCTTGTGCCAGGAAAAATATTTAACAAATCGACGACATTTTTTTTCTACACTTATGTAGACCATGGAAAGAATGTCGTCTATTTTTTTTACAATAATATGGAAAAAATACAAGCGCAATTGGCTTTATTTTTTGTCGAGAAACGCGCGCGCGAGAGAGCGAAGGAATACGCCCATCAATCACGTCAATTTTCGTAGTCTATAATCTCAACAACCATAGCTTTTGACCAATGTGCGCACGAGAAATTTGACAGTTATTGTAAAAAGTAAAATAACCTTAACGTTTACCTCTATCCATTGTATCTTCACAAATAACTGTTACCAGGGCTCTAATGAATGAAGCCTCCTTGGCGTCCGCTGCGGAAACGTTTTTCTATCAAAAACAAAATTAACAAAGATATAATAAAACTTCCATGTATTTACAGGACGTCGGGGAAGACGTGGCATGAGCTGAGGTTATAGTTGCCTTGCCCAGGACCAAGCTAAATGAAGACGTTTTGTTAATGCTTTATGCTGCGACATAACCTGCGATCAAGCCCTCTTCAGTTTTCCGCGCTCTTGACGTCAGTAAAGAGAAAACAAGAAACTACAGACTACAGGAGCAATGAAACAATTTGATGAAGTGTGAATAATATTGAGGCAAGACGGAGGAAACTGTAGAACTTTGTAAAACTGACAAAACTCTCCGAGCAAGGCAAGAACCAACTCTAGTATGACGCAGAAATGGTGATTGACAGCTGAACTAAAGGTATCCTTAAGAGGAACCTCATTTTTCACATCATGAAAACAGCAGCAACTTGAAATAAGAACCTAGTTTGTTCATTGATACTTTAATTCATGAAGTCCACTCACATCGATCCATTTTAACACGTCTTTGTTCCTCGCTTTCTTCTTCAATATAAGAGTCCTAAGTTCATCTTGTATTCTAGCAAAATGCTGGCTGCTTGAATCAGCCTGTTCAAGCCCAAATTCAATGTTCTACAAGTAAAAGATAAAATAATGCAATGTGGTAAACACTAAGTGTCTGTTTGAACAAAGCAGGTTTGCTCAACATGCCGTGTCAGAACATGCCATGTTGGAACGTGTTAGACCATGATGATGGTCTAACACGTTCCAACATTGTTGAAAGTTTCGTACAAACCAGGCATCATAGGTCACACAGACTCTTTAATATAAAGTGAAATGAGAAGCAATAAAGATCAAGGATGATAAATTAAATTCACTTTCCGAGTCATTTAAAGCTAGCCTGCGTGCAGACGTCTCCTATTTCCTTGCTTCACGCAGGCTATTTAAAACGCTCTAGAGGAAATTTCAGATTGATTTTAATTTTTCAATGACTCGGTGTTATCGTTACACGGAGTCATCTGTGATGAAAACTTTGCGCGGCCATTTTTTCTCTCGCGTTTTTCACCAGGCTATTTTCTTTCTTTCGCGTTTTTACTTCTTGTTCGTCGATCCCAGGAACAAAACTACCGTAAAAGCTCTATTAAGCCCCCGGCTTATTTAATTTCAGGCCTCAAGAAGGGGGGACTTATTAGAGAGGGGGGCTTAATAGAGAGGGGGGCTTATTTCAAATCATAAATTTTCAAGAAAATTCACATTAATTTTTCAAACTTAACTATTACACCACTAACTAAAACAGAACAAGAAATGGATTATGTATGGCCGTCTTACAAAGGAAACGTCATTTATATATCCTAACTCGACGATAGTTCTGGAAATTAAAGACCATGTTTCAATACAAAGTGACTGAAACGCCAGAAAATATTGCTGAAAAGTCATTTACATCAGCCTGATGGAAGGAGGGGGGGGGGGGGGCTTAATAGAGAGGGGGGGGGGCTAAATAAAGCTTTTACGGTATGGTAAATGCGTGCATTTGCTTTGCTATACACATTTTGAAGATCTATTCAATATTCAGGTCGAGGTCACTGAATAATCAACTACAAACCTTTGGCAGTGTTTCTGCTGGGATAGCTTCAAGTGCCTTCTCTTGTTCACCTGTCCGAAAATGTCCTCGCCTTCCAAAATCAGACACAGGCTTACGAGGTTCTTCGGGGTTCTCTTCTGCCAACGCAGAGAACCTGGGAAAACGTTACAACAAAATGTACGCGAAAAAATGACTTGAACTTCTGTAGTTATTTGGCCCCCAAAACTATCAATTGTACAAATAAACAAAACGGTATTTATATAATCACTGACAGGGTGGAGCAGTATACATTAGGCTTTCTTTAAAGCCAAAGAACGTCTGTTTGTCGTGTCTCCAAATGTAACAGGATTTTCAACAACGCTCCGTAACTTTTCGAGTCGACGGTGCAGGTTTTTAAGAGGAAGCAAGTTAGCGGCAAAATCGTAGCCAGCGAATTTTGCCAGCCACCAGCTCTTAT
>MU826826.1:3524344-3568661 GCA_029204205.1 Desmophyllum pertusum
CAGGGTGACCAAAGCGTACTATAAGAGATTTGTATGGATTTTGAATTACAAGAGTTTGTACGGATTTGGAAATTTAATTGAAACAATCTCTTCTTTTTCCTATGAAAAGCTTTCAATCAAAAGTTTGAAACCTTACCTGGTGTCCTTTGTTTTTCTCCCTGGCTGGCTTCTCTTTTAAGCCAATTTGAGCGATTTTCTTTCAAAAACGGTCTTTAACACATACTAAGACTGGAGAGAAAGTTTTGGAAATCCCAAATTCACGGAGGACCATTTTCGAAAAGATTCGCTAAAAGCAATCTTAAAACCGTAGACATCACTCCGATCGATCTATACGCTCTTCACGTTCCAAAAGCCGATGACTCTGTCAATCTTTTATGTGATTTCAAAATAGCGATCAAGTTGAATTTTGGGAGGCAGAAGGCATATCCATTTGAACTCACAATATCCGCGTCAGAACGATCGCCATTCGTCCGTGAATAAAAAAAAGTGTGGATAGAACTCAACGGTCGTGAGGACAAAATCCAATTCACCTATCGGGGCAGAAGAACGCGTGGCGAGCCTCTCTGCGTCGCTCATTTATCCAATACTCACTGTGAGTTGAATAATAGAAGGTTATATTTAACAATAAAGCACATTCCATAACCCCCGATAAATAGTACACACCGAGGATTAACATGAGTGATAAAAATTTAACGTCGAAAACCCACAGGTTTTTCTTCTCATTTTACAACTCCAAGTTAGTCTTATTGGATAGTGGACGACCAGAGCTCTCCCGCGTGCACTCCCCTTTGAGGGGATGGATTTAGTCCTCGACCGTTAGCTTCTTTTGTTTTTTTTTGTTTTTGTTTTTCTAGCTGTAATCAATGCTACCAACGTTTTTATTTCACGGACGATCATGTCGATCGTTCTGACGGAAATATTTTGTGAGTTTCAAAGTGATGCTTCTTCCCTCCATAAATTACAACTTGAATCGACTTATTGAATCACACTAGAAAGAGATTGACTCTAGTCATCGCTTTAATGGAACGTGACAGAGTGGTAAGATGCGATGTATTTCTGGTTTTAAGTTGGTGGGGGACATTTTAGCGCATCTTTTCGAACTGGTACTCTCCGTGCGTGGAATAGTCTGCTTTCCAACTCTTTCTCTCTCTTCTTAGTATGATACAGACCGTTGAAACGAACGAGCGCTCACAATGGCTTAAGAGAGGCACCTCAGGGAGACAAACATCAAGGACACCAGGTAAGGTTTTCAAACGTGTATTGAGAGTGGACAATGAGGACAAGAAGACGATATGTTTTCAATCTAAATTTCATAATCCCGTCAAACCTCTTGTACAATCAAATCCATACAAACTAATCTATGGTACGCTTTGGGGGTCACCCTGTAAGGAATTTCTGGCTCCCCCTATGGTCTGTTCTCGAGCTATTTTAAACAAGGCCCCTTTTAAACACGCTATAATGACCTAGTTTTCTCTACTCTTTTCCTCATACTTTCAACTCGTGAATGAAATCCCATACCTTTTCGTGCAACTTCATCACTCGTGAAAAATACCTACCCTTTCACTAGACCTCTCGAGCCTATAGTTTAGTCGCCAGTCGATATAATCTGTCATCACTATAGGGCCTTAGTTTCGACAACTAGCTTCACATCACTGCCTGACTTTTTTGTGTTATCGACAACTTTTCAGTGTTATGATCGACAACCTAATAGTTGTCCTACAACCTACTCCCTCCAGTCCTGTGGAGGCCCTAAATTTGCGTTTTTGTTGTGTTTTAGCCCATTGGTGCATGGTCGGTCACAACAATCAAGAAACTACTCTCTTGTCATTTTTGGTCCGCAAGTGCTGGCTCCCCCCCCGCCACGATTATGCAAATGCTGCCCCAGACTTTTATATGCCTCAAAAGGATTGCAATTCGAGTTCGCGGGTCGTGTGTTTAGAAACTCGAGATTCGAGGTCTGCTGTCAGAGTTAAATCCCTATATATACAAGGCTAACGCAAAGCTACCTAAGGCGCCTCCACAGACTAGAGAGACTAGTTGTCGACAACTATTTAGTTGTCGATGTGATAAAAAGTTGTCGGATAGACAAGAAAGGCCAGTGTTCGTGAAGCTTGTTATCGATATACATTAAGGCCCCTTAGTTTATCGGATAACGATGCTGCAGCACACTGTCTTTTTTGTTATCGACAACTTTTTGATATCATCTGACAACTAAATAGTTATCGGAAAAACAATTTGGCCTAGTCTGTGGTAGGCCCCTAAGCTCAACTATAGGCTAACCGGAAAAGACTTTCGTGTCTTGCTGAGATTGTTTTCCGCTTAGTACTCTTTATAACTCGCCTTGTTATCTTGGCTGGTTTGTATTTGTTTTTTTTATTAACATATTCTCTGTTCAGTTCTTTACGTAGGACCCCTATATGTATTCAGCTAGGATACACTATACTGAGGATTATAGATATTTTCATTTTATTGATAAACAAATCAATAGCATAAGTTGCTACCTGGCTATTTGGTAAATAATACCGCCTCTTAATATTCCAAAATGGTCCAAAATATATCACTTGCCGAAACACCTCGTGGGATCCACCTGATTGTTCCGGACCACTCGCCTTGTGCAACTCATCGATGCTATTACCCCTTCTATATCTAATATAACACGATAAGCATAAATGTCTAATCGCTATCACGTCAACATAAAAAATAGTTGAAACTTCGGCTCACAAAAAAAGCTATAAGATTATCTTGGCGACGAACTAGTATCGAGATATTGACAATAAGCTGCAGAGTCCGTCGTGACAACATACATATCCAATTATACAATGAAAAAGTTACGCGGAAACAACGCTCCGGAAACATGTTGCACAGTTAGTCTCAGTTATTAGGTGTCGCCCCTTCCTCCAATATTAATATAAATAATGGAAAGGAAAACTCAACAAAGAACTAGACACGAGTACTCACTTTGGTTACTGAAGAGGACCAAGGACCGATATCGATATTCTCCTAGTCTAGTAAGTTCGCTAGTACGGTCCTGTCCATGCAGTGCTTGGTTAATAAGAGATTTATTGGTATCGGGGGCGGCAATCATAGCATCCTGATTAGCTGATTTTAGTTATTGGTCCATCATCAACCGTAGCCTCCTACGCAGAACATTACTTTGGGCTCGTCAAAGAATAGTCTGCGTTAGGAGGCTGTCTTGTAATAAAGACAGTTTATGACAGTTTATTTAGATGCCGTACCAATAAATTATTATGTAGTGATAATCTCCAGTGGTTCCCAGTCTGAACCAGCCTGATGGCCTCCCACTGAGGGGTTTTGGCGCGAACAAGGGAACAAACGAAATGGCATACTGTAAAACATGGACTCGGACTGGATTTGTAAAAACATGGATTGGATTGTGATTGGATTTGTAAAACATGGCATTTGCTAAGAAACATGGATTTGTAAAAACATGGATTTGTAAAACATGGATTTGTTACAAACGCACAGCATGGATTTGTAAAACATGGAATTTGATAAACATGGATTTGTAAAAACATGGATTTGTAAAACATGGATTTTGTAAAACATCAAATCTTGGAAACATGGATTTGTTAAAACATGGATTTGTAAAACATGGATTTTGTAAAACATGGATTTATGTAAAATGACACCACATCGCAAGATAGTCACGAAACCACGCTTTTCCTTGGCAAACTGAGGTTCGTCGGATATATTTTCTTGTAGTATTTTCATTGTATTTTTCCATTGTGCTATTGTTGAAAAAGGATGCGCGGACTTTAAACAAAGGTGGAAATTTTGAAGATATGTGCTGTATAAAATTGCGACAGCTCACATTCTTTCCTGCCACGCCCTCCTCCATGCAATCAGACGCGTACAATGTACATTTGGATAGCTGTCAAATTTGTAATTCAAGTCAACACCTCAGTAAAACCTCTGATGAATTTCGATCCTATGTTTGCGTTTTCTCATCACAGGTCAAGCTCAAAAAACAGAAAACGGCTGTGTTGGATTTGTTTGTTGCATTGTGATTTGGCGTGAAAAAGGAATTGCTTACAAAGGAAACATTTGCGAACCGAGAGTACGGCAAAACAATAAATGGATCGTGAAGCGCTTCGAGGTTTGAGTTTTTATTTCTTATTTTGAACGTACACGTCCACTCGAACCTCCCGCTGACGGACAATCTCCCGCGGCGGGACAGCTCTCGTAAGCGGACATTTTTTTCTGAGTCCAGAGAGTGGTCCGCTTAGCGGGAGCGTTCGACTGTAATGGTACGGAAACTAACAATTTGGAATAAAAAAATATTTTTGTGTTCAGTGATATATCATGAATTAAACGTCAAACGACACGCTAGTATGCCGCCTTTTGAATTTGACGCACACCAGACATTCAAAATAAAACACGGTTTTACTGAAGAAAAAATGTATGATATCGATAAGAATAATGTCGAAAAACTTCATTATAATTACAACAAGCACATCGCGTAGTTCAAGAATTGGATCGATCTAGCAAAGGTTTTCGGCAAACGGTAACAGTCACGTTTAGATTGCGGAATAGCTGTCAAAGGTTTACGGACCGGTCAAAAACAAAAGGAAAGGAATGTGGTGTAGTGCGGAGAAGCGTTGCGTGATGACACAAATAACGGCCCTGCGTAGGAGAGACTTTTTTTTCAGCGTTCCAGAGCGAAATGAAACAAATAACAAAAATGAAACAAATCGTGCAATTCACAATGCAGGGAACAACAAAACCTAATCATAGCCGTTTTCTGTTTTGAGCGTGACCTGGGGATTGATGAATTTCGATCCTATGTTTTGCGTTTCCTGAGAGTTTTCCTGAGGTGTTTGACTTGAATTTGGCAAATTTGGACAAGCTAGAATCAAATGCGCATTGTACGCGTCTGATGGCAATGGAGGAGCGTGCAGGAAAGAATGTGAGCTGTCGCAATTTTATACAGCATATTCTTCAATTTCACTTTGTTTAAACAAGTCGCGCAGCTTTTCAAACAATAGCACAAGTATTTGAAATACAATGAAATACTACAAGAAAATATATTCCGACGGCAACCTCAGTTTTGCAAAGGAAAAGCGTGGTTTCGTGACTTACCCTTGGCGATGTGGTGTCATTTTACAAAAATCCATGTTTTACAAATCCATGTTTTACAAATCAATGTTTTTACAAATCCATGTTTTACAAATTCCATGTTTTTACAAATCCATGTTTTACAAACTCCATGTTTTAACAAATTCCATGTGTTTTACCAAAATCCATGTTTTACACATCCATGTTTTACAAAATCCATGTTTTACAAATCCAATCCAATCCAATCCATGTTTTACAAATCAGTCCAGGTCCCTGTTTTACAGTTATGCAAACGAAAATATATCGCAGGGAACAAAGGGAAACAAAGCAAAAATATGGCAGGAAACAAGGGAAACAGAAATCTGTTTTAGGGAGCAAACAGGAACAAAACGCTATGGAAAAGAGGATCGAAAAACATTTTGATATAAAGGACATTTAAGAGCATTTAAGAGCGTTTTTTCTGAAGAGCTGAGATTTTATTGATGCCACAACCTCCCAAACCTCCCCCCCCCGGCCCCCAGCACCTCGATCCGCCCCTGTGGCTATCATGTTGTGTCATTTGGACCATTTGTTTTTCATCGACCAAGTGTTTTTTCTCATTGTCCTCTGTGAATATTTCAAGCCGGTCAGCTGGAGTCTGGGTATGAGGACAAGTGTCTTTGATCTGAAAGACCCTTTCAATAAAAATTTTTATTGAGAAAAAACCAAGTGAAAAAACGAACGTCCCTTGTATCGATGGACGTAACAAGCCTATACATACAAAATATATCCACAAGAAGATGGGTATTAGTGCACTAGCTAATTGTAACCCCACCCCCTCATGATCAACCTCGAGAATAGTGGGGAAAAGTGAGGCATTTTTCCTGCCTTTTGAAATGGGCATTTTACCCGAACCTGGTCGGAATTTTCTCTTGATTGACCCCGACCCGGGTACATTAGGTGGGAGAAATTGATTAATTTAAATGAAATATGAATTTGTAAATGAGCTGTTGAGTTTCAGGTGCTTTTTCGCATTCATATCTAGTTAATGGACTTTCTGAACTGTTTGTCTCAAAAGTCTTGTAAGCGGTTCAATCCTTATTAAATATTGAGCCTTTAATCAGTGGTATTTTCTTGTATCTTCCAATGCTCCAGCTTTCTTTACTTAAACAAATATTGCTAAATCTCTGCCCCACATGGTAGGGCATTTACAGCAAAGAATTCTCCAGGGTGTGGGGAATTTCAAGTTATGGCAACATTGAAAGTCCGTGTCCCCACTATTCCCGAGGTTAGGGGAATTGCAATTGGGGGTTACAATTGACTGGTGCAAAATACAGTATATATATATGTGAAACATACGACAACTACCACAAAAGCACCCTCCATACTACACATTATCTCCGAGAAATGTATAAAGTAGCCCGGTATTGGTTTAAAAAATTCTTATTGGTACGCGCGTGTGCACGTGCTGGATATAGATCCAACTGGCGGCATGTACTATATCTATATACATCGCAATTTCTTATCAGACTAAAATGAAAAATCTACGAAATTGTTCAAACATTAATAAATGGCAACGTAGCCGATGATTCCGACGACGGACAGCTAGAGGCTTCCAATTCAACTGTTCGAGAGCCGAGTGCCAGAGAAATATTTAGGAAGATCCAATATAGTCATGGTGTCAGTCTGGCAGACCTTTTTGTTTATCGCCTGCGTAGCAGTTGTTTTCCTTTCCGAGAGCGTGGAAGGCGCGCGAAAGGCGAAAAGAGCGAAAAAGTGCGAGAGGGGGGAGGGGCGACCCTTCTCCCCTCTCGCATTATTTTCGCTCTTTCGCTTTCGCGCGCCTTCCACGCTCTCGGAAAGGAAACAACTGCTACGCAGGCTATTTTGTTTAGGGCATCTACATGATCACACCACGACATACTCTGATTTCTGTTATGTGTTCAGTGTGAGCGGTACAAGCTTCCGTAAGCGTCCACCTATCCGTTATACTGCTGCTAGTGGACAAGAATCATTCTGTAAGCGGCCAGCTCTAGATGCGGACACTTTTTATGCTTCCCGAGGGTGTCTGCTTACGTGAGCTTTCGACTGAACTGGTAAACCCAGTTAGTTTATATTGTGGGCCATTATAGACACAGAAACAAATATATTGTAAATGAACATAACATGGTTAAGAATCCACTGGCAGGAGGCAGACCAAATGGCTTATTTACAAGCGTGGCCGAGGAGTTGAACTCGGGAATACCGAGAACAAATCCAGCTAGTGGCAGGGTGACCAGCGCCCTAAACCACACGGCACACGCAACTTTCGTTTATTAATCGTCTCTTGTTTGAATGGTTATGTGTCCTTTCTGCAGTTGCTTCAGCTCTGCACCTTCCATTCACTGCAGTTGTTCCATTTGTGTGATTCTTCTTAGTTGACTCTGCTGTATCATTGGTCACATGATCATTGGTCACATGATCATTGGTCACATGATCATTGGTCACATGATCCTCACAGTCACCAGTCTCCTGGATAAGGTCAAACTCGAACGTGTTCAGTCTCCACTCGGCCTCATCCGGGTCAGTCCCATCCTCGTCCATGGTCCTCTCTACATACGTAGCGTGACCATTGGCATCAACTAACACCACTGTGTTTGTTCTGAGAAAATAAGTCAGCATAGAGACAACATTAGAAAATGAACTAAAAATCAGAAACCATTATTAGGGATGGAGACGGATCGTCGATCATACTCAGCAAGATTGTGCATCACCACCACAGGATATCTAATGTTTTGTGCTATTTTTAGAATACAAACGTGCCTGATTTTGTGAGAATCTCTACAGTCACGAAAATTTTAAACAATTATCAAAGTATAGGAAATTGCCTAAACTAAACGTATACATTGTGAGTGATTCAGAAAAGCCGGCTAAAGGTAAGTCTGTTCTTCAAAGTGGAAAGTGGCCCACGCTTCCAGATCTTATCCCGGTTACTGTGGCATAACGCGACTGGGAGTATTACTACTTCCCCTGGGAAAACGAGGTTTGACTCTATTCTGTAAATGTTTCTTTTATAACCTGCATTAGAAATTAAAGAAGTTTGTTTTCTTGTTTAAATTCTCTCGTATATCTACCTTGTTCCAAATGTCATTTCTTTGTAATTTACAAAAAACCGCTCGGCTTGCATTGATCAAATTCATGTCACTACCTTCATCTTGAGGCCAATGAAACTTCTTTCACCAGCAGTACTGAAATGTCTAACAACAAAAACATTTTATTTGTAACTAAAAATAAAAAACTGAAAATGACAAAAACGTATTAGAAGCTGAAATAACTCCGATTGCACAGGCGATTTTTGTCGCGCTCATCCAATGCAACTTTTGTCGCGCTCGAGCTCGCGATGAAAATCCCGATATTTGCTGCGATTTCAGTGCAAACGGTATTTTAAACAGCAGTAGTCTCGAAGAGCAGGCGCATACGCATCCTAAACACAAATGGTGTCATTCACCCTCCCCTCCCCGGGGGGAGGGGAACTCCCATATAAAAGTGACGGGGCTGAGCGTCGGAATTTTGAAAAGGTACCAGAAATCTTGTTTTGTGGGCGTGGCTTGAATTAATTTTCACCCCTAAGAGATACCAGTTCAGTAAGAAAAAACTAAATCCTGACATATTTGTTTTCCGGATAATACCCTAAAAGGTACCGGAATAACTCTAACGGTAGTCATTTTTAGATTTTAACAACCCTAAGCGGTACCACATAAGCATGTAAAAATCAACGATATAAACAAACGACGTTTCGGAGTCGTCATGACGCCATTTTCCAAGTTCAAAATGATTAGAATAAACTGTCAGAAATAGTTAAGTGAAGATTAACATAATAAATAATTATGCAATATCACGCAAATAGTTTGGCTCTAATTGACGAGTCCATGGTGTCAATTCTCTAATTAGCAGCATTTCATGCACTAAACAATCGAACTTATTGTTACACTTCTTGAGGACGGAAAAGTGTTTGTCAGATCTTCCGGGACAATACAGTGTTTGTCTCTATAGCTGCACTACGACCAGTGTTATTTTCGCAATCAATTTCACCCGCTGTCAAGCAATGTACTTTTGGAGAAACTGGTCGTAGGCTCGCAGACCGATTCGGCGAGCACCGGGGGGGGGGGGAGGGGGGGGGGGGGGGGGGGGGGTACTCCCTTATGTGGCCTATACGGGGATGTGGCCGCTGGACAGGGTATGGTTTTTTGGCCCCCTCTGCCTGAACAGGTATATAATTTCATGCGAGTCTGTCCTAAAGAGGGTCTGAACCTGTCCTAAACAGGGTATGGTTGCACGATTGTCGTCGTGAAAATATGGTTTATACAGTATTTAGAGATCGGAGACGTTTGCCGCGTATCAGTAAAACGGGATTCGCTAAATTGCAACCTAAACAGGGTCCTAAAATAGAGGATGTTGCCCTACACAGGGTAGGTATTTTAGGGTTTTTTATTGTTTTATTTGCCCTAAACAGGGTTCAGGTTTTCGAACCCTCAGCGGCACACCCTATACCCAAACAGTGGTGGAAAGGTTACCATCAACACCAACGGTACCAAACAGGGGGTTCCCCGTCGCCGAACATTTCAACCTTCCGGATCACAATTCCATCGATAGCATGTCTGTGTCTGTGGTTAGGCAAGTGATAGGAGCTACGACAAGAAGAAAGAGGGAGGAAATGAGGCCTGATCTTAGCCACAAGACCTTGGCACCTCATGAAATTAACATTGACTTCAAGAACGTTTCCATGAGGCTGCCACTCATTTCACTCCCTGACAAAATTACGCGCGCGCTAAGTACGCGCTCGCTCGCGCTCGCATTCGTTTGTTTTTTTTGTGTTTGTGTTTTTGAACGGCGTCCACGCGACGTATTTAGCGCGAGCCAAGCGTTAAACGCACTAACACTGAAGAAGGGGTTATCCCCGAAAACGTCTGACTGTCTATATCAGATCAGTTATGAGCACTCCAAACTTACAATTTTTTATATATATTTGTCTCTCTATAGTGCTGCCAATGGAAGATGACTGGTTTCTTATACTCAACCACGCGCTGGTGTAAGTGCCTGAGTGTGTACGCCTACATAACTTGCATCGCACAAGTCGTATTGAAAGTTTATACACTACACGCAGCAGGTTTACAATAGGCGGTTTTTTCCTCTGTGTACTTTGAGCTCCTGTTGGATCTTGTTGCTAACAAACACCGGTTTGAATGACTGTGCGAGTCTTCTGGCTTAGGTCTTTGAGTTGTGTGGCGTACTAAGTCTGAACACCCGTCACTTTTTATATCGAGTGTCCCCCCCCCCCCCCCCCCCCCCCACATCCACATGTCTGTGTATTTTCTGGCGTCCTGTTTTTCATTTCTTGAATTTGTTGCATCAATGTGTGGCTAATTGTCCAAGGCATGTTAGTCTCGTGTGAATAGTCACGGAGGGAAATGAGATGGAAGAAGTTGTTGCTTGTCTTTGTATCAGGTTAAGGCATTTTTTTACCCTCAGAACCTTGCATGGGTTTTTTTTTTTTTTACAAGTAAACACAGATTCAAATACCGCGCTCGTGTGACCAAAATTGCCCGTGGGATCCTTTCTGATACGCCATTTTTGCATGGTTCAATTTTCCCCAAAATCGCCGCCAAGTTTCGCGCCCAAATCGCAGTGAAATCGCCGCTAGTTTACACTTGCGATTTTCATCGCGAGCTCGAGCGCGATAAAAGTTGCATTGGAGAGCGCGACAAAAATCGCATTAAAAAAAAAGATACGAAGAGACTTTGATTATGTACCAACCTTTCTCGTGCAGTCAGCAAGCCCATGAGTTTATCAATGAGTTTTTTTTGGTTGGGTTTTCTTCTAATATTTCAGCAAATCTTTCCTTCCATAATCCATCTTGGTCCAAGAACAATTCAACACTTTATTTGATAAGACATGTATTCCTGGCTCCATCATGGTGACTTGTTTGTCTTCAATGTTGCAATACCACCCCACCTTGGTCTCATCGGTTTGTGACAACTTTCCCACCAAGAGATTAAATCCATGATACTTCTCAGATTGGCCGCTAACAGTCTTGAGGTAACTCTCAACATTACCATCTCCTTTTAGAAAGTCTGGCACAAGATATCCTCTCCCTGTTGTACTAGGACCAAAGAACTTCGGCGCCTGCCTGTAGTTTGTAACGGTTGCAAATTTTCCATCAGTGGTCATTCCAAGCCATGCTCCACCCTCCTTTCCTGGCTTTAGATCCATTCCTGTAAAAAATATCGTCACAGCTCAGTCATGCAAAGCTCAATTTGTTTATCTGGAAATTCAAAATTAATTATACATGTATGTCCTAAGAAATAAAACTAAGTGGATGGAGTTTTCAATACTAGAGAGCAGGCCCTTTTTTATTACAAATATAAAAACTTGTCAACGGACTGGATTGATGTTTTATATAAACATGAATCATCATGACATGTGATAGTGTGACTTCAAGCCCCTTTATGAATGATCAAGCCATGCATACAAGCACGGATGAAAAAAGGTTTACCTGCAATTAAGTTGGGATTTTTCTCCCAAAACCTGGCTTTGGCTGTTGGTCTGAAATAAAATTCATCCCTGTTTGATGCTATGATAAGACGATACCCAGCAGGGATCATCAGGACTTGGTTTGTCGCAGAAGTACAGAAACACGATGCACATTTTGAGGTCTTCGCTCGTCAATCGTCTGTCTTAGAAGTTATCTGTGAACATACACCTATTTCAATTAGCGTTGTCGGATAGAAGTGTAAGGCCTACAAGACAAGACCGAATGGTCGTCATTATAATTTGCATATCGCCACGAATTAGATCATTTGTTTTTCCATGTTTTTTCGCTAGCTGATTCTGCTAAAATTTAGTTTGGTCAAAGTTAGCTTACTTCTACAGGTTTAAAACAAAGAGCAAACGTTATGGGAGGCGGCGTGGCCGAGTGGTTTAGGGCGCGGGATTTGAAATCTGGAAGATCCCTGGTTCAAATCCTCCACCCTGCCACTAGCTGGATTTGCTCTCGGTAGTCCCGAGTTCAACTCCTCGGCCACGCTTTGTAAATATCCAACTGGACAGCCTCCCACCAGTTGGAATTCTTAACACGTTTATGTTCTATTTACAATATTTGTTTGTTCATTTACAGTGTCCACAATTAGTACAGCAGTGCTAAATCCTCCTCCTCTGGCACTTAAATAAAGTTCTTTATTTATTTATTTATTTAAATAATGTTTTTCATGTTACTTCTCATTAGTATTCGGTGCGTGCAGCAGTTTTCTACTTTTACCCATGCTACCATTCGGTCTTGTCTTGTAGGCTTTTAAAAACATTTCTATCCGACAACGTTAATTGAAATAGGTGTATATAGATGATATAGGTACATGAGTATATTTAACAAACGATCAGGAATCATGGATATGTTAAAGAATATAATTCCTGAACCTTCACAGTGTGAAAGCAATTAAAGCAATTGCTTTTTTTAGCCTGAAGACCAAAAGATCATTGAAAGCAAAATTGTAGTCATTCACATTTCCTTTTCTGAAGCTCAATAAAATTTGTTAGGCATACATTATAGTACAAAAAGCAGTTAAAATTATTCACATTGCTGTAAAAATATAGATATCACCTTAAATTAAGCAAACTTAATTAGTAAAACTTGAATTTGACACAATTAATTATTAATTAATTATTTTATCTACACTGCAAACCCAGGACAAACTCGGATCCTCAAAGGAAAGTGCAGAGTTAAATGTCAGCAGTCAGCTATTTTCCTTAAAAAATACATAACAGACATCAGTAGCGTGATGATGAATATGTTGTGGTTTAAATTTATTTTTGGTTTAAAAATTTTCAAACCAGTTTGATTTTTATTTTCCTTTGTTTCAGACTATGGTAATCTGAATATTAGACAAATGAAAATAAAAATCAAACTGGTTTGAAAAATTTTTAAACCAAAAACAATTTGAATGAAATCATATATGTGAACTGCGGAAATGAAATTAAATGAATAAATGATCATCGCCGAGTTATGAATGCAATTAAAGCAATTGCAATTTAAGCCTGAAAAACTTCCGGCCTGAATTGCAAGTAACACTCCGGCGAGAACGCCCCTGACTAAATAATAATAATAATTAAGTTCTTTTCTGCGCGTTTAAAAATCTCAACGCGCTTACAAATATGCAATAATAACTGAACTAACTAACTAACTAACTAACTAACTAACTAACTAACTAACTAATTAATTAACTAAGTGTAAAAATGATTACTAAAAAGAAATGTTTTCAGTTTCTTTTTAAAAATGGTTATTGTCTCAGATTGTTTTATAGATGTAGGTAGGGTGTTCTAAAGTTTCGGGGCGTAAAAATAAAAAGCTCGTTGACCATAGGTTGCTGTTGAAACATCAGGTATTTGTAAAAGTGAGCGGTCTGAAGAGCGAAGAGAACGAACAGGTTTATAGGCATTGATGAGGGAAGATAGGTAGGTTGGTGATTGTCCGTTGATAATTTTATATGTTAAAAGTAGAATCTTAAAAACGATGCGTGATTTAATAGGAAGCCAGCGAAGATCCCTAAGCACGAGAGTGATGTGGTCCATCCGATTTGTCCCTGTAATTAGACGAGCTGCAATGTTCTGGATTCGTTGTATTTTTTCCAGCTCAAGCTTAGGAAGTCCATAGAGAACACTGTTACAGTAATCCAGGCGTGAAATAACAAAAGCGTTAACAATACGTTTAAGATTATCTTGAGACAGATATTTTCTCATCCGACTCACCGACCTTATTGCCAAAATAGCCTTTTTGCAAATTTTAACAAACTGCGTAAGATCTAGCTTAACTAAGCCATGCCAAATCTAGGAACTCTAGCCACCCTTGTATTGGAAAGCCTTCCTGCAAGTCCGCTTCAAATATTCATGTTTATCTTCGTGTTTTGTTGATGATGATGAAAGCATTTATTTAAACACGATGAAATGACAGCAAAGCTGATGTGGTCACGTGTTTAATAAATTACTATATAAAACAAAATTACTATACAATCTAACCCTTAACTATTTACTACATGCCATTAAATTAAAACTTCGCTACATATGCATTCTTATAAATTAATTTAACAACAACAACAACAACAACAATTTTTATTTTGCATTTATAAATTATAATTAAACTGTAAAACTGTAGGAACATACTAATATGATAAAATTAACATCACATCTTCTGTTAGGAGACTGGATTTAGTTGAAAAATACAATTTCATAATACCATTTCATCTTCCAAATGTCAACAGTATCTCACAGTTTCAAATATTCAATATTTCCACAACTTCGAACGCTTTTAAAATGCCGTTGTAATCTGATTCTATTTCTTATGACTTTGTTTTACATGAACTCCATCCTTGGGGGCGACCCTAAAACATGGAATGGAGGAATGACGGAATGGCGGAATGACGGAATGGAGGAATGGAGGAATATAACCCCAAATCCTAAAAGACGGAACGGCGGAAAATTACCCCAAATCCTAAAAGACGGAACGACGGAAAATGACCCCAAATCCTAAAAGACGGAATACAAAAAAAAAATACGGATGAGAAAAAATAAAATAAAAATAACATCCGTCTTTCTTTCGATCGTTCGAGAGGAAATCGAAGCTCGCTTGCAGAGCGATATGATAACACAAAGTCACAAACTTATAGAAACACGCGATTGAATATTGTTACAGCGATCACCAGTCACGCGCGTCCTGGGAGCGAAAAGTCTAGGCTAAAAGTTGTGTTTTTGGTGGACGCCAATCATCTCCGCTTCTGCGCTCCTTCAACACTTTTGAGCACTCGGTTGTATCCAACCTCGAGAATATTTGAAATCCTGTATTAAAAACTTGCGTTTTAGATTACAAACTGTATAAGTTTTGATTTCCAAACAAGACCAAACAACATAGGAAGAAAGTCACTGTGATTTCCTCACGGCTTAATATGGGCCTGAATGAAAAATCACAAACCTATATTTTTACTCTAGAAACAGGGATAAATGACCACAGTTATAGAAAAAATAACAGTCAAACCATCGAATAAATCAATAATTGAAATCCAAATCGTTGCATTGCTTTCACTTTCCTTTAGTTGAATTTGGGGTTATTCATCATAAAGTGGTGACCCTCTAATGACTATCAAAATCTAAATTGTGTTTGTTTGCAATTTCAGTATTTTTTCCTCTAATGACTAGTTTCTGAATAATAGTCACATGTATTTTAAATGAACAATTAAATAAAAGAAGTGCAAGCTCTGCAGTGTCGTTCGGTAGTAAACAGAATTCAGTTGCTGAAGGGGATGAGGTGTGGGAATATGAAATACAGTTGAACCTCTCCACAACGGTCACCTTGAGCCGAAATAACTGGCCGTTGTAGAGAGGTGGCCGTTATAGGGAGGTGGCCGTTAGTGGAGGTTCGACTGTAGGTCAAAATTCGTGTCGTATAGGCGTTACGAAAGTTATGCAGCTATTCCAATTAAGAGAAGCGCGAGCGAGCGGAAATTGGGGCGAGCTTCAATTTCCGCTCGCTCGTGCTACGAGACAGAAACTCGCAAAATCTACAATAACAGAGACTGCCTTTTGCATAAATTAGGTGACTTTCGTTTCACCCTGGATTTTTGTCGATTGCTTTCTTTTGTGGACCACAGAAAGCAAGAATATGCCCCGGGGGAGGGGGGGGGGGGACTCCCATATACAAGTGACGGGGGTGATCGCGGATGTTACTAAAACGGGGAATGGGGAATGGGGAATGGGGAATGGGGAATGGGGAATGGGGAATGGGGAATGGGAAATGGGATATGGGGAATGGGAAATTGAAAATGGAAATGAGAAATCGGGAATGTTGAATCAGATTTAGAAGATGGTGACGTCAGTGGTGATTATTATTGTGCCCATCAACGATCAACTCCAAATGAGCCCACAGTTGGCCACGTACTTTATTATGTGATATGAATAGCGATGTTTCTTGTTGATAAACATTGACGTCATTCTTACGCATGCGCACTTACTGGTTGGCAAAAGCCGGCTTCAAAACAAAGAAAGTATGGCTTCTAAGTGCGATTCTGAGTACGTCAAAAGTCTCGATTCTGTCGCCAGATCGCGATATCATTCGAAACTGACTTACAAGAAAGGTGTGAATAATCTTCCTGATCCATATAATTTGAAAGGGTGGACAAATAATCCGAGTTCGTGGCCTGATTTGACCTTTGGCGACCTGTACACCATTCTCGTCCCCAGAGGCCACGATCCTTTTGGTCAGCACCAAGAATCGAGACCTCTGGCCGGAACCAATTTGTTGAACATGCGCAGAGTACTCGTTCTATATTCTCAGCCAATCAGATTTGTCAGATTTGACGGTAGTCCGCGATTCGCGGACTTCCGGTTACTCTGCGCATGCTCAACAAATTGGTTTCCGGCCAGACAATCTCGTCCCCAGAGCCAGCGCGTTTCGGTCAGCGGTGACCGAACGCCCAACGACTCTGGGCGATTCAAAAACCGGAACCAAGGATCCTTGGTTCCGGTCTGCTTGTGCGCGTGCGCGATCTCATTCCCAGCGGCCGCGATCCTTTTGGTCAGCATGAATAAATGTGTTTCTGAATATGCGTAGAGAGAGTAACCGCTGTAACTGATTGTGGCTCACTTGTTTATAATGGCGGCAGCTTCTGCAGTTGATGTTACATCGATCGGGTATTTAGATCTCAAATCTTTGTCAAGAATCCTTTGTTACGGATTGAGAACTATTAAGACAACAACACGTTACGTCTACCAAAGCTCGATGAGGTATTCAATTTTCTAATTGACAAGAATATGCTGTTTTTGCTGTCTTTATACTCGATACAGATCAATTCAATGAATGATGCGTTCTGATGCGTTCGTGTTTGATTTTTCCATACCGAATGCGAGCCAGCAGAAAGTTCTGGAATACATCGTGAAAGTTACCAGCCTGAAGGATACCCACGATTTTAGGCGAAAATTAAGTAGATGGGCTTTTAGTTTTGGTTAAATAATTTTCGTCGTGAGTAGCCAAGGCTACCTCTGCTTGTTTGTGAAGAGTAAAGAGTTGCATGTATGTAGTACATGTAAAATTATTTAGAAATCTAAAAGGCAAAACTTCTATTAATTGCATTTTTACTGTAATTCTTCGTCAGATATAGTTTATAATTTATTTTATTTATTTTCATTTAATTTTGTAAGTTCATTTGTGTATTGTCACTGCTAAGCATGAAGAAATCATGAAAGATTTGATACGAATTCTAGCCAGTAAATGTGCTAGCAAAATAATTGTTGTTGTTAAACCAAAACTTATTACAAATATATATAATAATTAGTCTTGCCTGACAATAAATATATTTCATTTGAGTCATCAAGTGTGAACTATGTCAGTTTGTATATGCAACATGAGTACACAATGTATGTTGTCATATGAAAATCGTTCGATGAAATCAGAAGTTGACAGCCAAATGGCCGAGTCAAATCAGGTAGTCGCAGAAAAATTTCAATTCACTTGAAGCATGGTTTCTATTTGAACAGATAATTGTGACAGGAGGAAGATAAAATGGACGAAATCTGTGTGTACAGAATGTCGCCTGTTTTATCTTCCTCCTGCCCCAATTATTTGCCCTGGGTTTTCCAAACTAGGGTTGTCATTGGTAGATCCAGGCTTGCATGCACATATACATCTATATACCATCTTCCTTTCTTTATTACATTTACATAGTTGAGTTGCAAATCCTATAAAGGACAGTCCACAAGTCGATATACTTAGGTTATAGTATATGCTTGGGTATACAAGGTGGATGCACAGACTTTAAAATTATTTGACTGAAACACTGGTAGAGATAGGCACGTTTGTGACCAAGAACACAACACAAGGACACTTGCCAGACTTGAATCTGGATGTTTGGATCCAAAGATCAAAACATTTATCATTAGGCACGACTGTGCCTAGCCTTCTGCCATAAAATTATCCATAGTAGATGAAATTCTTGAGAATAATACATGTATCAGTAGCCTCTCTGGCTATAGACCCTCAGGGCTGAGCAGAGAGATATGCTGGGAAAACAGGGTGATTGAATGTAATTTTTGTCTGAGATTGTTCCATGAAATCATTTCAATAATAGTCTTGCTGTATTTTTAGTGAGGTGTAGGGTGAGACAAATTACAAAATATGTCAAGTAAAAATGTACAGCAATTCTACAAACTAAAAGAGATTTATTATCCAACATTTTTCAGTTTTTCTTTCTTGAAAAACCAGACTTTGAACTGTGTTTTGCATTGTGCAGTCAGGGACTACAACCAACCTGTTTATAATATTGGTTTTCCACAATAAAAATCTTTTTTGGGATATTTAACTTGTTTTGTGTAGGGACAGGCTCCCATATAAGAGTGACAGGCCAGGGATACTTGTTGTCAGAAATTTTGGGAAATACCCCTGAAAGGTACCATAATCCGTTTGTGGGGCTCAAGTTTATTTTTACCCCTAAAAGCCAATTTAGACTGTTTTATTGATGAGTGATACAGTCCAACCAAGGGCCACATGCCAGAAAAAAAATATATATAATAAAATTAATTAATTAAATTAATAATAATAATAATTTTCAAGTTTCTGTTTATTTGGGGTTTTACTTGAAAACACATCCTAAGATAATATCATAATATGTAACAAAACATGATTTTCAACCCCAGGGTATAAATCTCAATATTATTTTTTTCTAGATATAAAAACAGTGGTCAGCAATAATTTCTGGTCAGTTTTCCAGCACATCAACATTTGCTCCTGAACCATATACAAGTAACAAGGTCTCTACGAATCTAGATCTAGACATCAGTGTTTCTTGACTATGCGGTGGGAGTCACAAATAAGTGATAGGGGTGATCGTCGGAAATTTCGAAAAGAACCCCCTAAAAGGTACCAAAATCTTGTTTTGTGGTTGTGACTCAAATTCAATTTCACCCCTAAGAGGTGCCATTTCTAAGACAAAAAATAGTTTTTGTCATATTTTTTCCCCCGGCTTAACCCTAAAAGGTACCGGAGTAACTATAACGGTAGTAATTTTAGATTTCAACACCCCTAAGTGGTATCAAACCACAAATTTTAACCCCTAAAAGATACAGCGATCACCTCCGTCACTTTTATATGATTAACAATTTATATTTCTCATGTAAATTTAGACAGGTAAAAAATCATTTTATCATACATGTTCAAATCATATTTGGTATAACTCAAATTATTTGCATAAGACAATTCTCCATGGATGTAAAGCTTATTAAACATGCAACTAGAGGCGTAAACAAAAGAAAAGACCACCAGAATAAATAGTTTGTAATTTAATTATCCACTCACTTTAACCCACGTACTGCTGTATAAACTCTGTATAAGGGAAATCCACGTGTAAACTGAAGGGTATTTAAAATACAATCGCAACCACGTATTTCATACGAAAACGCCGGTCCAACATTCATCTACATACTGCTAGCTAGTGTGTACATGTACAGTCCTTTCGATATAGCCTGCAGTTTCCGAGTAAATAATCCCGGCGGAACTGCGATCACCAACTGAGATGATTCAGCTGTCGGCAGTACAAGTGTTTACCACAAGCTGTTGACTTGTTTTCTCTTTGTTACTTGATAATTTACAAAGGTGAGTTTTGTGTGATCGACTCACCGGCCGACTCGCCACTGAAAGAGGTCACGGACGTGATTTTCACACCGGTAACCTTCTTCAAATCTGCAACGGTATATTCTCCAACTGATTTTCCAACCAAAACATCCATCGGATGGTTTTGGATTTCCACATTCTCCTTGTAAATTCCAGAGACGACTACTGCCTACGTCCGCCATCTTTGATTTTGGGTTCACTTCCGATTCAAATCCATTGTGTTTCAACAGCCAATCTAAAAAATTCAAATAAATTCAAGCGCCCAGAATATTCCAGAGTTCGTGATTCCTTGGTGCTGACCAAAAGGATCGCGGCCTCTGGGAACGAGATTGCCGGCCAGAGGTCTCGATTCTTGGTGCTGACCAAAAGGATCGTGGCCTCTGGGGACGAGAATGCCTGTACACTTACTTGATCGAAACGCCGGGTATTTATACGAAGGAGTCTCTAAAGGCCTTCAAATCACTTGAAGCTTATCAATTTGTTGTCAGTGGCCACGTTAAACCATTGTGGTACCATTCCGTTGGAGACGACATCCCTTTCTGCTTCATCAAAGGAAAAGTAATTCCGTCGCAGCGAATAAATAATCAGCCGTACGATGCGTGGGTTTGTCTTCATAAAAAGGACGCCTCTGTCTACGCAGCACATTGCACGTGTATGGCCGGGTAATTGAGTCTTGTTGCTGTTTTTAACGACTTTTATTTCTACCGTTCATTGAAGAATATAATGTGAATAAAAAATACAAAAGGCGTCAAAGTGCAAGACAAATTAAAAGGGGCGTTTGAAGGAAGAAAAATTCCGTTCCATTGCAGGCTTGGAGAGGTGTGCAGTCATGCGGCTTCTATCCTGTTTAAAATAGAAGTGGCCGTGAAGCTAGGTCTTACCACGACTTCCAGCACAAGTGAAGCGTGCCAATGGAACAAAACGTTCAGAGAAAAAGTTAGTTTCTTGCTTGTCATAATTTTGTTTATTATTTAGTTTGTAACCTGATTAGATTATTGGGGTTTTTTTTTTGGGGGGGGGGGGGGGGGGGGGGGGGGGGCGGGGGCGGTGGCATGAATTAGCTGCTCTGTATTTTTTTTCATTCTTCTGGCCCTGCAAGATATTTTTTTATCTCCTGTCCTTGCATGATATACCGTTTTGCTCAATGTTTTTTCCCCCAGTATTTTTTTAAACCATGGGGATTTGTCCAACCCCCCCCCCCCCCCCCCATCACAATAATCTAATGGTCCACCCCTTAGTTTTGCTTAATTATTTATCTAATCTTTCCATCAGATTAATGCCAGAACAGTAGCTGAGTTTACAGATCTTGTTAAGAGGAATAGGAAAGGTGATGTGCCATCAGTCTCTTACACCCCAATCACCACCCCTTCCTGATGTATCTGTGTTAAAGACCCTTGTCCAAATGCAGCTTTCTTCAGTTTAATCCCCAAAACTTGACCCAGAGGAGACTGACAGTGCATCAGAATGATGAAGATGAGAGTAACCTCCCCAAGCCATTGACAGCATTGTACTCAGATGAATATGCTACACTTACCAACCATCAGCTAAAAGAGAAATGCAGTCAGATTCTAAAGAATTGCAAGTCACTCCTGAGCAATGCAAAGAGCTAGAGCAAGTTACCAGGAATCAAATCTATCTGCCCCCTATGGTTTGAGCACCGCAAGGGAAGAATCACAGCGAGCAAAGCGCACAGTGTGTACTAAAGAGGAGAGAGAGCACTCCTCCAGAGAATCTACTTAAGTCGCTCATGGGCTACAAAGCCTATGACCTTTCTAAAATTAAGCAGGTTCGTGGGGAAGAGGGAGATCTCTGTGTCTTCACCAACAAAGATCTCCACATTGTGGAGGGAATTCATTTAAACAAAAGTTTCATGGAACAGTCCCTTGAAAATTGGACAGTTTTTTTGAGAGTTGTACTACTTCCAGAGATCCTCACCAGGAAGTTGGAAATTTCAGAGGTGGAAGATGAAAAACAGTGAGCAAAAATGAGGGAGCAGTTGTACTGTGTCTGTAGTCAGCCCGAATTTGGAAGAATGATTGCTTGTGACAATCCAACATGTGATGTTGTGTGGTTTCACTATGCCTGTGTCAACATCCGCAGGAAACCAAAAGGAAAGTGGTATTGTCCACACTGTAAAAATGAGGATTAGAATAAGGTTGATCACACTGCTTACATTCATATATGTAGTCCCTTAACCTCAGTACTTTATGTGATCAATTAATTTTCAGACTTGCATCGTTATCTTAACACTAGTTTCTTGTTTGTTTATTTAAAATAATATTATTATTTATTAAAAATAATATTGTTACTACCAGTATACTGTTTTAAGGTAAAAACAACACAACTCAATTTCTACAGACAAGCATATCGTGAGAGTGGAGTGTTGTGTTTCAAATTTACAACCTGGGTTATCAAGTGAAACCACAAGTACCGATGCATGCTGTGATTTCATGCAAATATACATGCACTTACATGAGTGCTTTGTGAACAATCAGACTGTGATGCAATCCTTATGACTGCTTCAATATCAGTGTTATACATTTCACAATTATTGGTTTGGGTTTTTGAAAATCAATTCCAAAGTTGGAAAGACATCTCCTTGTAAAAAATTCACTTCTAGTTTTGAGTGCTCTATTAAAGACAGTTAAAAATGTATATTGTCACAGGCATCAGCATGCATGTAGTTTTATTTTATTAACCCAGGTTGTAAATTTGAAACAGCAGCAGAGATCATTACTATATTATCAATATGAGGAACAAGAGAAAGTGGCAATATTCCAGCAAGTATTTTAAAATTCTTGAGACGTTCCATCATTCTTTCAACATGAATCCGCACCCTTGCTAGCCTTCGAGAATTCTCCACATTTTTCATGCTTAATTGTTTGACCCCTTTTGTAAAACTGGGAATAGCAAGTGTTGCTCCCTGGAGGCCAATTCTTCCTCAATTAAAAAACCCCTGTCAGCAAGAACTTGGTCTCCATACTCCAGGATGTTAAGAAAGCCTGATTTCTGTGTTATTGCTTTGTCAGATGCCCTTCCCCCGAAAGCTTTAGAAATAAAGGACACTGTACCAGTGGGGGAAATCCCAACCAGTATCTTAAGTGTATTATGATGTTTGTAATTTGACCATGTTAAAGCTCTCAATGTAAGGTTTCTTGCTCGTTCACAGAATATTTCAGTGCAGTCTATGATAACTCTACATTTTCTAAAGGAGGGTTTAAAAACTGAGGGCAATGTTCTAATAATATCCTCTTTAGCTGGCCATCTAACTAAAAAAGACAGTTTTTGTGCCACTGCAGGCAGGCCAGCATTTAACAGTTTAGAAACAGCAGATGAAGCTATGTTAAATCGGAAAGCCAAATCTTGGTTCAGTAGATTAAGTCTGACCTTCATCATTATCAAAAGAAACACATTAGCAGGTGAAAGTGATTTTGAAGCTGGCAGTACTGATGAACAAAGGCCACCACCCAAGTAAATAATTCATAGGTAGGAAATCCAGTAAAAAATTTAGTTCTAAAATATGTTTTCCCTTGATTTAGAAATTGATCTCCAAATCTAACTCTTTCCAGTTCATCCTTATGAATTCTATTTTCTTCCTGGAGTCTTCCAAGTTCACCATAAAGAGACTTATTCTCATCTTCCAGTGCTAGGTATTTTGTGGTTAGATCAGGGATTTTTGCATCAGCAAGGGTTCTATTTTCTTCCTGGAGTCTTCCAAGTTCATCATAAAGAGACTTATTCTCCTCTTTCAATGCTAGGTATTCCTTGATTAGAAACACCAATTTTGGGGTCTGTGTATTCTAAAAAGACAAACAGATTAAGTAAAATAATATTATTTAATAATAATTAATTAATCACAATAATAATACGAAATCATAACATTTAGTAAACCATAACAACCTTTTGAAAATTTAAAAGAAAAATGATTAAAGAGGAAATGATTTCTGCCTTAATCAGCGCTTTTAATGTATCTTTTTTAAAGATTTGCTTTTAATGAGTTATCTACAATGCATATGTAAACAAATATATAGAGTTACAGTCGAACCCCTATTAAGCAGCCACTTGCCATTTCCCTGAGGGTGGCAGCTTAATAGGGGTTTAACTGTATAAGTTTGTTTTCACACACTCATAACAAATTATTACTCTCCTCCATGATTTGCATTTACCTTCATAGGCTTTAATATCTAGTTCAAGGTCCTCTGGCTCTGATTCAGTATCCCCTTCACTGGATAGTTTATTTTCGTCGACCTTAGCTTTGGACCTACGTAGTCTGCGTTCGTTCCGAGCTTTTTTCTTCAAGGATGATTCAAGAGCCTTGCTATCGTCGCCATAGCCCATGGCCAAGTTTGGAATATAATCAGGATCATTGAGATCATCGCTAGTTCTTCCTGGAGAAGACGAAGCGGCATAAGAAAATTATCTTCCACGATTTTCTATTTTTATGATCGCAAATGCTCACTTCCCAAATTTGATCAATGGCTTTGAAATTCATGGCGATGTATATAAAAGGAAAATTAACCGTAGAAACAACCACGGTCCACGGTCAAACACACGCAACATTTCAACACATGTTGCACACGCTTGGCCACCATGTTGCAAGGTTTGTTTGTCCCGACCAGCTCCTTCGCAACATCTCACAACACGATCTAACCCGATCCAACAATAGCTAACAATGCAATGTTGCGTTGAAATGTTGCGTGCGTTTGTGCGGGCTTTCAAAACAATTAGCTTACCTGACAAGAAGTGAACACTGCAGACTCGCGAGGACTCCGATGGCGTCCAATTCTTCCTGCGAATTGCATTGATCCAAGCCGTCCGCTTTGGATCATGTTCAGGAAATCGAAAAAAATGTACTCCCGATGCACTTATGAACCGATTTGTACAATCAATAACACAGCAACTAGCTGGCATTCTCCCTACTAATCACTTACTTCAAGAGTCGATTAGTAAAGGGTCAGTAAAATATGTTCTTTTTGCCAACCACAGACATAAAACATACCCACGTGACCCTGGGCGTGACGTCACGAGAAACATCGCTATATAAACCCGGATATAATTATCTCGCCGCGTTCAAGAAATGTGTACGGTAAATATTCTTTACAACCGTAACTCGGATATATAAACGAATTTTAAAATTGTTGACAACATCCGAGGTGTCCTCTTTTAAAATAATAATGGTTCACAGCATCATAATAGCCTTCCCAACTTGGGCGCTGTAGCAAATCTCCCTGTAAATCACTCGAGAATTCCGAAACCCGACGAAAAATATCAAATATTTACGGGGAGTAAATCAAATGAAGAGAAAGTTTCAGTAAGAAACTGATTACCTCTCGAAGAGCGCTTCCATTCTTTCATATTTCCGGAATTGAAATCAGGGTGTACATCGCGATGTTAACATACGCATAACATTTATTTATTCACGATGCAAAAAGATAAGAAGAATTAATGAAATATAAATGTTGCCCTCTTTATCTGGAAACAGAAAAGGTCTGCTCCATTATCTTTCTTACTGCAAGGCAAATAAAAGTGGCAAGGATTAAGGAATGGCAAGAAACTTCTGAATGTGAACAGGTTCTATTTTCTGACGGGTGCAGTCAACCGGAAAATGTGTTCTATCCTCTGCCGCCTGAAATTTTTCGATATGGAAAGCGATTAATTTTGATTGAATGGAACGCGTCCGAGATTGTCCCTTAATTAGAAAATTCCATGTTCTGTTTCTTTCTCCACCTGATCAGTTTTTAAATTCAAACCTGTTTTGTTTGGTCGAATGAAAAGGCTGTGCGTTTGGAGCATTTGTATTAATTATTCTAAATTGTTGGTTTCACACACGCCAGATCAGACGCGCCATGCACGTAAGAATTTGACAGGTCGAATGACTCGAATCCCGAAAATTGGCATAATCATCGGCAGCGAGCTAGAGCGATGCAAAATCCCATACGAGGTCACCGCCAAGCGCTAAACTTTTCCTCTCCATATTCTCCTTGTTACTTACTCGTATAAATACCGTAGAGTTCCGATAGTAACGACCCCACGAAAGTAGCGAGCCCCAAGAAAGTAATGAGGGTCGCTACTATCGGAACTCTACGGTAGCTTGAGCCATGTTGAGAATACAGTCACTTCCGGTAATGGCAGTGAAACTCTACACGCGGACTCTGAAGTTCAAAACCCAACTTACAATTGCGTTTTTCGCTGCCATCGATCATAAAATTACGACGACAAACAACTCGAACCAACGACCGTGAAGGAAATCTGCCAATCACAATCCACTAACGTGAACTTTTGAATGGATTACTAAATGATTGACGGCAGCGAAAAACGAAACCGTTGATTGAGCAGAGTTCCCGAGAGTTCGCATGTTATTGAAAGGCGCAGTACTTAAAATCAGAAGCCTATCACCAAGAATAGGGTGATATGCTTCTGTTAAAATTTTTCCCTTCATTTCCTTTTATCTTTTCCTATCTTTTAAATCTGACTCAGCCTTTCGATTTTTCATTTTTCATTTTCAATTTCCCATTCCCATATCCCATTCCCCATTCCCCATTCCCCATTCCCCATTCCCCATTCCCCATTCCCCATTCCCCATTCCCCGTTTAGTAACATCCGGTGATCGCCGGAAATTTTGAAAAGAACCCCTAAAAGGTACCAAATCTCGTTTTGTGGGTGTGGCGCGCGAGAAAAAAATTTGATGGGTTATAACTCCCAATATTTAATCAATATAGATGTCCTTTTTACGCCACGGTTTAGATATATCATGTTTTTGTTTCGACTTCATACGAATCTCTGTAAGTTTGGAGCCGCCATGTCACGGACCGTCACGGTTAAATGCTCACGCGCGTTCGAATTTCTGGCTATGGTCTGTTCGAGATATTTTAAAAGGCCCTTTTAAACACCTAAATGACAGTTTTCCCTACCCTTTTCTATACTTCAACTCGTGAAATCCATACCCGTTTCTATACTTCATCTCTTGAAATCCCTACCCTTTCATATACCTCGAGCCTATAGTTATCGCCGGATAACTGTCATAACTAAGGGCCTTAGTTATCGACAACTAGCTTCACACACTGGCTTTTTTGTTATCGACAACTTTTCAGTGATGATCGACAACTAAATAGTTGTCGACAACTATCTCTCCAGTCTGCGGAGGCCCTAAATTTGCGTTTGTTGTGTCTAGTCCATTGGTGCATGTCGGTCAACACAATCAAAAACTGCTCTCTTGTCATTTTAGTGGCGCCACGATTATGCAAATGCTGCAGACTTTATATGCCTTCGAGTTCGAGGTCGCGTTAGAACTCGAGTTCGAGGTCTGCTGTCGAGTTAAATCCCTATATATAAAGGCTAACGGCAAGCTCACCTAAGGGCCTCCACAGACTAGGCCAATTGTTTTCGATAGCTATTTAGTTGTCGATCATAAAAAGTTGTCGATAACAAAAAGCCATGCAAGTGTGTGAAGCTTGTTATCGATAACTAAGGCCCTTAGTTATCGATAACTAGCTTCACACACTGGCTTTTTGTTATCGACAACTTTTTATCATCGACAACTAAATAGTTATCGAAAACAATTGACCTAGTCTGTGGAGGCCCTAAGCTAACTTAGGCTAACCGGAAAAACTTTCGTGTCTGCTGAGATTGTTGCCGGATTAGTTTCTTATAACTCGATGGCTGATATTAAATATTCATTGTTCAGTTCTTTACGTAGGACCCTATATGTATTCAGCTAGGATACACTATACTGAGGATATAGATATTTTCATTTTATTATAAACAAATAATAGCATAAGTTGTACCTGGTATTTGGTAATAATACCGCCTCTTAATATTTCAAAATTGTCCAAAAATATCACTCGCCGAAGCAACTCGTGATATTTTGGACAACTCGCTTGTGCAACTCATGCTATTACCTATACTAATAATACACGATAACATAAATCTACACATACTAACATAAAAATAGTAAAGGCAACAAAAAAAGTAAAGATTATGGCACGATAGATCTTTGAATAGCTGAAGTCCTTCGTGACAAATACATAATCCATTATACAATGAAAAAGTTACGCGGAGCAACGCTCCGAACATGTTGCACAGTTAGTCTCAGTTATTAGTGTCGATATTAATATAAATAATGGAAAGGAAACTCAACAAAGAAATAGACACGGTACTCACTTTGGTTGCTGAAGAGACCAAGGACCGATATCGATATTCTCCTAGTCTAGTAGCTAGTAGTCCTAGTACGGTCCTGTCCATGCATGCTTGGTTAATAAGAGATTTATTGGTATCGGGCGGCAATCATAACATCCTGATTAGCTGATTTTAGTTATTGGTCCTCTCAACCGTAGCCTCCTACGCAGACATTCTTTGGGCTCGTCAAAGAATGTCTGCGTAGGAGGCTGTCTTGTAATAAAGACAGTTATGACAGTTATTTAATGCCGTACCAATAAATTATTATGTAGTGATTAATCTCAGTGGTTTCCCAGTCTGACCAGCCCTGATGGTCTCCCACTGAGGGGTTTTGGGGAACAAGGGAACAAACGAAATATATCGCAGGGAACAAGGGAACAAAGCAAAAATATGGCAGGGAAAAAGGGAACATAAATCTGTTTAGGGAGCACAGGAACAAAAACGCTATGGAAAAAGAGGACGAAAACATTTTGATATAAAGGACATTTAAGAGCATTTAAGAGCGTTTTTTCTGAAGAGCTGAGATTTTATTGATGCACAACCGTGGCTATCATTTGTGCCATTTGACCATTTGTTTTCATCGACAAGGCTCATTGTGTGAATATTTCAGCCGGGTCAGCTGGGAGTCTGGGTATGAGGACAAGTGTCTTATCTGAAAGACCCTGAAAGATACGACCGATTTCATAAATTTTATTGAGAAAACCAAAGTGAAAAAACGAACGTCCCTTGTATCGATGGACGTAACAAGCCTATACACAAATATACCACAAGAAGAGGGTATTATGCACTAGCTAATTGTAACCCCACCCCTCATGATCAACCTCGGGGAATAGTGGGGGAAAGTGAGGCATTTTCCTACTTTTGAAATGGCATTTTACCCGACCTGGTTGGGAATTTTCTCTTGATTGATCCCCGACCCGGGGGACATTAGGTGGGGGAAATTGATTAATTTAAATGAAATATGAATTTGTAAATGAGCTGTTGAGTTTCAGGTGCTTTTCGCATTCATATCTAGTTAATGGAACTTTCTGAACTGTTGTCTCAAAAGTCTTGTAAGCGGTTCAATCCTTATTAAATATTGAGCCTTTAATCAGTGGTATTTTCTTGTATCTTCCAATGCTCCAGCTTTCTTTACTAAAACAAATATTGCTAAATCTCTGCCCCACATGGTAGGGCATTTTACAGCAAAGAATTCTCCAGGGGTGTGGGGAATTTCAAGTTATGGCAACATTGAAAGTCCGTGTCCCCACTATTCCCGAGGTTAGGGGAATTACAATTGGGGGTTACAATTGACTGGTGCAAAATACAGTATATATATGTGAAACATACGACAACTACCACAAAAGCAACCCTCCCATACCTACACATTATCTCCGAGAAATGTATAAAGTAGCCCGGTATTGGTTTAAAAAATTCTTATTGGTACGTGCGTGTGCACGTGCTGGATATAGATCCAACTGGCGGCATGTACAAGCTTCCGTAAGCGTCCACCTATCCGTTATACTGCTGCTAGTGGACAAGAATCATTCTGTAAGCGGCCAGCTCTAGATGCGGACACTTTTTATGCTTCCCGAGGGTGTCTGCTTACGTGAGCTTTCGACTGAACTGGTAAACCCAGTAGTTTATATTGTGGGCCATTATAGACACAGAAACAAATATAATTGTAAATGAACATAACATGGTTAAGAATCCCAACTGGCAGGAGGCAGACCAAATGGCTATTTACAAGCGTGGCCGAGGAGTTGAACTCGGGAATACCGAGAACAAATCCAGCTAGTGGCAGGGTGACCAGCGCCCTAAACCACACGGCACACGCAACTTTCGTTTATTAATCGTCTCTTGTTTGAATGGTTATGTGTCCTTTCTGCAGTTGCTTCAGCTCTGCCCCTTCCATTCACTGCAGTTGTTCCATTTGTGTGATTCTTCTTAGTTGACTCAGCTGTATCATTGGTCACATGATCATTGGTCACATGATCATTGGTCACGTGATCATTGGTCACATGATCATTGGTCACATGATCATTGGTCACATGATCATTGGTCAGACGATCATTGGTCACACGATCATTGGTCACATGATCATTGGTCACATGATCATTGGTGACACGATCATTGGTCACATGATCATTGGTGACATGATCATTGGTCACATGATCATTGGTGACATGATCATTGGTCACATGATCATTGGTCACACGATCATTGGTCACACGATCATTGGTCACATGATCATTGGTCACATGATCATTGGTCAGACGATCATTGGTCACACGATCATTGGTCACACGATCATTGGTCACATGTTCATTGGTCACATGATCATTGGTCACATGATCATTGGTCACATGATCATTGGTCACATGATCATTGGTCACATGATCATTGGTCACATGATCATTGGTCACATGATCATTGGTCACATGATCATTGGTCACATGATCATTGGTCACATGATCCTCACAGTCACCAGTCTCCTGGATAAGGTCAAACTCGAACGTGTTCAGTCTCCACTCGGCCTCATCCGGGTCAGTCCCATCCTCGTCCATGGTCCTCTCTACATACGTAGCGTGACCATTGGCATCAACTAACACCACTGTGTTTGTTCTGAGAAAATAAGTCAGCATAGAGACAACATTAGAAAATGAACTAAAAATCAGAAACCATTATTAGGGATGGAAACGGATCGGTCGATCATACTCAGAAAGATTGTGCATCACCACCACAGGATATCTAATGTTTTGTGCTATTTTTAGAATACAAACGTGCCTGATTTTGTGAGAATCTCTACAGTCACGAAAATTTTAAACAATTATCAAAGTATAGGAAATTGCCTTAAACTAAACGTATACATTGTGAGTGATTCAGAAAAGCCGGCTAAAGGTAAAGTCTGTTCTTCAAAGTGGAAAGTGGCCCACGCTTCCAGATCTTATCCCGGTTACTGTGGCATTAACGCGACTGGGAGTATTACTACTTCCCCTGGGAAAACGAGGTTTGACTCTATTCTGTAAATGTTTCTTTTATAACCTGCATTAGAAATTAAAGAAGTTTGTTTTCTTGTTTAAATTCTCTCGTATATCTACCTTGTTCCAAATGTCATTTCTTTGTAATTTACAAAAACCGCTCGGCTTGCATTGATCAAATTCATGTCACTACCTTCATCTTGAGGGCCAATGAAACTTCTTTCACCAGCAGTACTGAAATGTCTAACAACCAAAAACATTTTATTTGTAACTAAAAATAAAAAAACTGAAAATGACAAAAAACGTATTAGAAGCTGAAAATAACTCCGATTGCACAGGCGATTTTGTCGCGCTCTCCAATGCCAACTTTTGTCGCGCTCGAGCTCGCGATGAAAATCCCGATATTTGCTGCGATTCAGTGCAAACGGTATTTTAAACAGCAGTAGTCTCGAAGAGCAGGCGCATACGCATCCTAAACACAAATGGTGTCATCCACCCTCCCCTCCCCGGGGGGGAGGGGAACTCCCATATAACAGTGACGGGGCTGAGCGTCGGAATTTTGAAAAGGTACCAGAATCTTGTTTTGTGGGCGTGGCTTGAATTAATTTTCACCCTAAGAGATACCAGTTCAGTAAGAAAAAACTAAATCCTGACATATTTGTTTTCCGGATAATACCCTAAAAGGTACCGGAATAACTCTAACGGTAGTCATTTTAGATTTTAACAACCCTAAGCGGTACCACATAAGCATGTAAAAATCAACGATATAAACGAACGACGTTTCGGAGTCGTCATGACGCCATTTTCAAGTTCAAAATGATTAGAATAAACTGTCAGCAAATAGTTCAGTGAAGATTAACATAATAAATAATTATGCAATGTCACGCAAATAGTTTGGCTCTAATTGACGAGTCCGATTTGACATTAAGAGGATGGTGTCAATTCTCTAATTAGCAGCATTTCATGCACTAAACAATCGAACTTATTGTTACACTTCTTGAGGACGGAAAAGTGTTTGTCAAGATCTTTCGGGACAATACAGTGTTTGTCTCTATTGGTGGTTTGCATCAATGTTTCAAAAAAACTGTTTGCTTGCTACAACATCAGAAAATTAACAGCTTATAGAGTAGTCAGAAAGAACGTTCCGTCCAAATTATAGCTTGTAAGCGTTTTCATAACCGAGTTATTACGAAAATAATTTTCAGAAAAATTACAGTATTTAGTATGCAGCCGCCATGTTGGTGCCCTCTTTGGGACACCAATATGGCGGCCATAAAATTGTACAAGAAGTAGAGTAGATTCTCACGTCAATATCATTAGCTTTCATTTCAAAACTCTTGAGATATCACTTCTAAATTATTATCACGTATGAAAATTTAAAAATGACATAAAAATACCCGTTTTTGTGACAGTTCAAAAACCACGTTCATCCGGGACATCGCAAATTCAAATTGCTTCATTTTCGAAAACGAAGCACTGATTCGATACCAAACTTTGAATAGAGGTTAATGTCTTGTATGTCTTGAATACGTGAAAAGGATAGCTTTGTAGAATTAACAGTTTAGATTTTAGAAATTTTGATGACGTCAGGTGCTGCACTACGACCAGTGTTATTTTCGCAATCAATTGTTACCCGCTGTCAAGCAATGTACTTTGGAGAAACTGGTCGTAGGCTCGCAGGACCGATTCGGCGAGCACCCGGGGGGGGTACTCCCTTATGTGGCCTATACGGGGACGTGCCGCTGGACAGGGTATGGTTTTTGGCCCCTCTGCCCTGAACAGGGTATATAATTTCATGCGAGTCTGTCCTAAAGAGGGTCTGAACCTGTCCTAAACAGGGTATGGTTGCACGATTGTCGTCGTAAAAATATGGCTTATACAGTATTTAGAGATCGGAGGACGTTTGCCGCGTATCAGTAAAACGGGATTCGCTAAATTGCAACCTAAACAGGGTCCTAAAATAGAGGATGTTGCCCTACACAGGGTAGGTATTTTAGGGTTTTTTATTGTTTATTTGCCCTAAACAGGGTCAGGTACATGGGTCAAGTACCCCCCCCCCCCGGGGGGGGGGGGGGGCGAGCACCTCCGCTCGGTGGAAGGTTACCATCAACACCAACGGTACCGAAACGGGGGTTCCCCGTCGCCGAACATTTCAACCTTCCGGATCACAATTCCATCGATAGCATTGTCTGTGTCTGTGGTTAGGCAAGTGATAGGAGCTACGACAAGAAGAAAGAGGGAGGAAATGAGGCTGATCTTCCGCCACAAGACCTTGGCACCTCATGAAATTAACATTGACTTTAAATTTTAACTTCAAGAACGTTTCCATGAGGCTGCCACTTTTTTCACTCCCTGACAAAATTACGCGCGCGCTAAGTACGCGCTCGCTCGCGCTCGCATTCGTTTGTTTTTTTGTGTTTTTGTGTTTGAACGGCGTCCACGCGACGTATTTAGCGCGAGCCAAGCGTTAAACGCACTAACACTGAAGAAGGGGTTATCCCCGAAACGTCTGACTGTCTATATCAGATCAGTTATGAGCACTCCAAACTTACAATTTTTTATATATATTTGTCGCTATAGTGCTTGCCAATGAAGATGACTGGTTCTTATACTCCAACCACGCGTTGGTGTAAGTGCCTGAGTGTATACCCTACATCAACTTGCATCGCACAAGTCGCATTGAAAGTTATACACTACACGCAGCAGGTTTACAATAGGCGGTTTTTCTCTCTTGTACTTTGAGCTCCTGTTGGATCTTGTTGCTAACAAACACCGGTTGAATGACTGTGCGAGTCTTCTGGCTTAGGTCTTGAGTTGTGTGCGTACTAAGTCTGAAACACCCGTCACTTTTATATCGAAGTCCCCCCCCCCCCCCCCCCCCCCACATCCACATGTCTGTTGCATTTTCTGGCGTCTGTTTTCATTCTTGAATTTGTTGCATCAATGTGTGGCTAATTGTCCAAGGCATGTTAGTCTCGTGTGAATAGTCACGGAGGGAAATGAGATGGAAGAAGTTGTTGCTTGTCTTTGTATCAGGTTAAGGCATTTTTTACCCTCAGAACCTTGCATGGTTTTTTTTTTTTACAAGTAAACACAGATTCAAATACCGCGCTCGTGTGACCAAAATTGCCGTGGGATCCTTTCTGATACGCCATTTTGCATGGTTCAATTTTCCCCAAAATCGCGCCAAGTTTCGCGCCCAAATCGCAGTGAAATCGCCGCTAGTTTACACTTGCGATTTTCATCGCGAGCTCGAGCGCGATAAAGTTGCATTGGAGAGCGCGACAAAAATCGCATTAAAAAAAAAAAGATACGAAGAGACTTTGATTATGTACCAACCTTTCTCGTGCAGGTCAGCAAGCCCATGAGTTTATCAATGAGTTCTTTTTGCGTTGGGTTTTCTTCTAATATTTCAGCAAATCTTTTCCTTCCATAATCCATCTTGGTCCAAGAACAATTCAACACTTTATTTGATAAGACATGTATTCCTGGCTCCATCATGGTGACTTGTTTGTCTTCAATGTTGCAATACCACCCCACCTTGGTCTCATCGGTTGTGACAACTTTCCCACCAAGAGATTAAATCCATGATACTTTCTCAGATTGGCCGCTAACAGTCTTGAGGTAACTCTCAACATTACCATCTCCTTTTAGAAAGTCTGGCAAAAGATATCCTCTCCCTGTTGTACTAGGACCAAAGAACTTCGGCGCCTGCCTGTAGTTTGTAACGTGTTGCAAATTTTCCATCAGTGGTCATTCCAAGCATGCTCCACCCTCCTTCTGGCTTTAGATCCATTCCTGTAAAAATATCGTCACAGCTCGGTCATGCAAACGTCAATTTGTTTATCTGGAAATTCAAAATTAATTATACATGTATGTCCTAAGAAATAAAACTAAGTGGATGGAGTTTTCAATACTAGAGAGCAGGCCCTTTTTTATTACAATATAAAAAACTTGTCAACAAGACTGGATTGATGTTTTATATAACATGAATATCGACATGTGATAGTGTGACTTCAAGCCCCTTTATGAATGATCAAAGCCATGCATACAAGCACGAATGAAAAAAGGTTTACCTGCAATTAAGTTGGGATTTTTCTCCCAAAACCTGGCTGTGGCTGTTGGTCTGAAATAAAATTCATCCCTGTTTGATGCTATGATAAGACGATACCCAGCAGGATCATCAGGACTTGGTTTGTCGCAGAAGTACAGAAACACGATGCACATTTTGAGGTCTTCGCTCGTCAATCGTCTGTCTTAGAAGTTATCTGTGAACATACACCTATTTCAATTAGCGTTGTCGGATAGAAGTGTAAGGCTTACAAGACAAGACCGAATGGTCGTCATTATAATTTGCATATCGGTGGAAAAGAAACTCTACAAGTTTTTATTTCGCCGCGTGATGTATTCGGCTTGCCCGAATTAGATAATTGTTTTCCATGTTTTTCGCTAGCGATTCTGCTAATTTATTAGTCGTTTTTCGGCTTCCAAATGCCGTTCTAACTGCAGATTAGACTGCGAGCAGTCTCTATTTTTCGCTAAAGTCCGTGAAGCGAACGCGCGATTTACGAGTGGCGCTCGCCGCGAGTTGCGTGGGCGCGTTCGCCTCACGGACTTTAGAGAACAATAGAGACTGTTCGCAGTCTAACTGCAGATAAACTTTCGTCAGTTCGACACTCACGTTTCTCGATACCCGTTGTACGTTTGAACAACACACAAAAATGGCGTCATGTCGACAAATCACCCTACGCCGTGGAGGGCTAGGGGCATGGACGTATTGTCATCCATGCAAAATGACACTGCGGGGCCCGGAGAGGTCGATTGTCACTTGAAATCGGAAACCAGCACGTGAAAATTTCCCGCCTAAACGTCGCTAACCGTCACATTCCAGCGAGGGAATCGATCCGTCCGTCTGAAAGCAGATATTTAGGGATGCGACCATTTTTTTTTGGGGGGGGGGGGGGGGGTTTAGGGGGGGAGGGGGGTGGGGTATTGGGCAGTTTTTCTGAGCTCGAATTTTTTTTTCTGTCTTGAGTTTGTGCAATAATTTTTTTTTTCACCTTTTGCTTGTGAGCTCGCTCGCTCGCTCGCTTTGCACGACTTTTTTTCTCTACTTTTGCTGTGCAGTAATTTTTTTTTTGTAATTGCCAGGAGCCCATGATGGGCTCCTGTAATTGCCCATCCCCCGCAAAAAAAAAAAAAAATGGTCCATCCCTTATTAGTCTCCTACGCAGCCGTTATTTGTGTCGTCACGCAACGTGGGGAGAAGCGCGTTGCGTGACGACACAAATAACGGCTGCGTAGGAGACTAATCCCTTATCGGACTAAATCAGTGTTTTCGAAAATGAAGCAGAGAAGAAAAATATCTAAGTCTTGGAGATACTCAACAGCAAAGAATTGCTTTTTAATCCGTTTGGCCTGAAGAAATTAAGAATAAGGCATTTACTTTTAGATTCGAATTACAATTTGAAAGTCAGTGTGACAATCGACCTCTCCGGGCCCCGCACACATTTTGTGTGTGGTTCAAGCGTACAACGGGTATCGAGAAACGTGAGTCGGGTTGACGAAAGATTATCTGCAGGTAAAACGGCATTTGGAAGCCGAAAAAACAACCAGAGAGAACATTCGTGATCGGAGATTACACTGGTGGAAGTTTTGAGGCGATTTGAGCATTTTATGGAATTTATCGATCTTCGAGTGATTGGATTTGAAATAGTTTCCTGCTTTCAATAAATATGTTAACGGAAACTTCGCAAACTATAACTCGCCGAAATCGCCTCAAACCGGCCTGAGAAGCTGGCAAACTACAAAGAATACAAACACACCAACAGGGTAAGTCGTTTATATTTACAAAACATTCGATTTTATATCTTCTAAAAACATAACCGTTGCGTTCCCTTGTAAATCGAGCCGTTGGTAACACAATACCGCTTATACCGTGACACTGTTCTCTTATCTTTAGCTTGGGCGGCCTTAGTCCAGTTCTGGCCCTTTCTCTGTCACGCAACGCTACCCGAGAGTGTAGCGTTGCGTGACAGAGAGAGGGCCAGAACTGGACTAGGGTGGCCTGTGGTGAAATCTCAGGTAGTTTACACTTGCGCGATAAATCGCCGCTAAAATCGCATCAAAATCGCATGTGTAAACGCAACCTCGTTCCCAGGGGGGTCTCTCTTCTTCCCGCCAAAAGCATAAGAGAGACCCTGGGAACGAGGTTGGTGTAAACGGGCCTTTAAATGGTCGTGACTAGAATGGATAGCCCAAAATCAGATCAGACGTTACCCTAACCCACAAAAGAAAGCTAACAATTCTCGGGGCTATAGTAGGCTAACCGGGGCGCTATTCTCGGGGCTAATCAGTGCTATTCTCGGGGCTAAATCAGTGCTATTATAGGCCAACTGGGGTGCTAAAGTAGGCTGATCTTATTTTGGGCTATCCATTTAAGGCATAGCTGCCTTTAAATTACTAAATTTTAATTTGTGTTTGTTGCGGTTTAGCCCATTGGTGCATGTCGGTCGACACAAATCAAAAACTGCTCTCTTGTCATTTTGGTGGCACCGCGATTATGCAAATGCAGACTTATGCCTCAGGATAAGTCTGCATTTGCAGACACAAATGAATGTTGTCCAAATCTTAGAACAGACGCAGTCTTTCCAGGCATATAGTAAACCGAGAACTGGACTGCGATGGACTGGACTGGACTGGACTAGTTAAAACGCGGACTAGTAAAACGCTAAACGAAAAAACGCAAGGCTGATTAAACGGTATGAGAATAACTATATTTAAATACCAATATTTCAAAAGGCACGGCCTTTCTTCTTCAGGGTCTTTCAGAGAAAGAAAGGTCGTGCCTTTGAAATAATGGTATTTTTTAATGGTTTTTTCGTCTATTTTCATTAGTTATAGCTGATTAGATCCTCTACAGACAGGATCCGGTACTTCTGTTTTGTTACGGTGGTCCTTGCAAGTTTACATTAATTGTTTTCAATAGTCTTAAAACGCTTACCCTCACGAACAATTGAACAATTAAAATCATGGTTCCGTATGTTCAAGTGAAAGTAATCATTATTTTTTTTAAATACCACACACGTTGCCATTTCACAGTCTATTGATTTTTTCACTGTATTGCTTTGTTAAGTTTAGCATTCGTTGAGATCGAAACATCGCTTTCAGTATTTTCCCATTAGGAAGATAGCAAAAAGGATTTACATACGAACCCTATGTTGCCATGAGCATGATAGCGAGAATTATCAAGGCCGAGGTTTGTGTTTTCTGCCGAAGCCGAAGGCTGAGGCGGATAACACAAACCGAGGCCTTGATAACTTCCAATCTATATTAATTGTTTTATTATATATTATACATTTAAAAACTGAATCATCATTTCGGGCTTAACTTTGCAAACGTTTTGTAGCTTTTCTTCGCGGACTGTGGAGTATTTTAATTTCTATTTCGTTGCCGCTTACTACTGATGAAGCGAACCGTGGTACAAGTGTCTGTAGCTATGACGCGTCAATTCGATGCCAGCGTGAATTAACTGTATGCTCTCAGCCAATGAGAATAGAGATCTGAGTGAGAAAATGAAAGGATTGAGTAAATGCTAAAAGCACTCCTGGAAAATGATTTAGTTAATACTGCGAACGAACTCGAAGTTTTTACTTTACTGTCTTTAGTTAGGTCGTGTCAACAGCAACCAGTTTGGTTGAAGTTTCTCAAAGAAAACACTTTCTCCCGGGACTTTTCCAACCATTTTGGTTTTGAAACGGTTTGGTTTATTTAATCGCGTTACAGATTTAGATTGATTGTTCATTATTCAACCGAAAACGTCGAAAAAGGCGCATAACAGTTCGATCAAGCGTTCCTGCCAAGAATGGTTAATGAATTCATTATTGCAAATTTGATTTCATTAATCATTTCAATAATCCATGCATTCTTCAAATGAAGAATCGAATTTTGCACTCGGAGTGCAAGTTCTGCAGTAGATTACTGTTGCAAATGGTGTTGGGCAAACATAGAGTTGTAATTATCTAATGTCAGGGCACCCAACGACAAAATTTTCCTGTAGTGTCGGAACGTCGTTTTACGTTATAACTGTGCTTTTTATGCAGTTTAATTAATGGCTTATTTTTTTAAACGCTAAGAAAAATGTATATTTTCGGATACGTTAGCTGAACTTTCATACTTCAGAAAAATTTTAGGGATTGAAATCTTATCACCCGAATGATGAGCTGCTTTTGCCTTTCCTGTTTTTGTACCCAAAACGACATGTTTATCTCTCCGAAAACAAAAGGCATTAATTTTCCCATATTAAGAAAGTTCGAGATGACATTTCCCTATCCGAATATCTGAGGCGATTATAGGCCTTCCGAACAGATATTCCACCGAAACGATCCGATGGGTGCCCCTATAGTGTGACAATGACTTTCGCATGTTCTCTACGATTCGCAAAAACTAAAGAGACCTTCAATACTGACCGGCCAGAACTCGAAAAACGCATTAATATATGCGGTGGTTCAGTTTATAAAAAAGTCTAAAACAAGTACATACCAGTATGCCAAGTTACTGAGAGAATCTCCGTAGAAGAATTTGTGATACTTATAATTACTGCAAGCGATCCCAACTTGTGCGGACTATACAACCACCTGAATGCTCTACTGACTAGATGTACTACTGAGTGCAACGGGATGGACTGCTTTTATATACCCAGAACGATAATCGCCGACTCATGATTGCTCACTTGAATAAATTAGCGTGTGGACGCCGTGATCACGCCATGCCACTACTGGGCAGGTCAAGAAAGGTTATTCGTCAAATTTGTTTTGTTATTCGTAACTTGCCAACCATTAAACAAAAGAACTATAGACCGTTTCACCAAAATAACAAGATCGTTTGCTTGCATCAAAAAACATCAACAAACTCACAGATAGTAGAGTAGGTGGAAATAAATATATATACTTTTCCTTCCTTTTTGTACACTTGTAGCATCGGCAAATAGTAGCCTGCGTAGCTGGCGGTACTCAGTTCGCGCGAGGTAAAGTTTTACAAAATGAGCGGCGAAGCCGCGACAACGAGCGGCGCAAGTCGGGGGCCTTAGCTGGGGCTTCGCTGCTTACGAATTTTTACTTGGCGAACAGTTTACTGCTGCTTACAAAGTGTTTACAAATTTACAGTAGGCACACAAAAATACATTGAAGGCACACAAAATGTATCTAATACTGTCAAACGAGCTATTCTGAAGAGTCTTGTTTTCTTCTTGATAACTTGGGGTCTGGCGATGTCATTTCCTTTCGAGAATGGAAGAGGAAACCAAACAGCAAGCTAGCGAAGGGTAAATACGGTATGTTACATACCCGGGTACATAGTGTAATTCACAAGGACAGAATACCAAACCAAAATCCAGTAAATCACATACGTACGTAGAGCGGTGCGTAGCTTTTAAAACGAACTCGGCAAGAATTGCTAATTAAACAATTTTAAATTACAAGCAATACAGGCTGAGAAATTTCTGAACGGTGGTTGGTTATAGAGCGATCACGACCTCTGAAATAACGTTATGTAGTAGAAATCCAAATATGGTAAGTGCAACAATTGGCTAAAAAACAAACAAGATGGCAGACATTTCTATCGTTTACAAAATAGGTCGGATAATTCATGAGTTCGAGTTCGTGTTAGAACTTAGTTCGATTTCTGGTCAGGTCTGCTGTCGAGTTCAATCCCTATCATAGGCTAACGTAACCTGCGATCAGGCCCTCCTCTAACCTTGAAGCTACCCTAAGCTAACTTACGTGTCTGCCGGTGTGATTGCATGTTGCCGGATTAGTTCATATAGCGCGATGGCTGACGTCAATTGTTAATTGTTCAGTTATTTACCCGCCGGCTAAAGTACTGTCGTTGAATACGGGAACTAATCATCTGCGCCCGGATATGTCAAAAAAACCTTACGATGAAAGCAAAACACCTATTGTCATGGTGTAACGAGCTGGCAAAAAAAGCATTTCCATTGACCTAAAACGTCTGGACGATGAAGCTTCAACGACATCTGTAAAATCAGCCTTCACGATCGTCGTATAAGTATAAGTAGGGGCCCGTATAGTCAGCCTTACTCGCGGCTAGGTTATATATATTTAGCCGATTGTATTATAAACAAAATAATACTTGATAAGTTGTACCTCGGTATTTGGTAAATAATCATTGCACAACTAAGTTTAGTTGATGACAAGATTTAATACAATACAAATATTTCAAACTCATATATCCAGAGTCATAATCATGTAGTGTCACAAGGGGGGACTCGTTTTTTGTATATTAAACTAGCAGTTATTTATACCTGAGACAATTAGCATAGTACAGAAACTGAATATAAATGGAGCTATTAGAATTTTCTGGAGGCTTCAAGGCTTTCATTTAAATTGTGGGCTTCAATGGCGGCAATAAACTAAAGATTATGACACGATCAATTTTCTTTCAAGTTGAAGTCCTTCGTGACAAATAAATTAATCCATTTTTACAATGAAAAAAACGTTACGCGTAAAACATGCAACGCTCCGAACAACTGCGCAATCAACTCGGTATTGATCGTAGTCTAATTAGTGGATATTATCAATAATGGAAAGGAAACTCAACAAAGAAAAGGGACACGTACTTCACTTTGAGTTAGCACACGCCAGCAAAACTTGACTTGTCGAAGATGCAAGCGTAGCTAGATAATGGATGGTTCGCTATCACGGTAGATTGTTGATTCTAAGCCGGAAATACGTCTGCGGCTCGCAGGCTACGTGTTGATCTATACCCCAATAGAAAGCTCTACTTTTCTACTAGAAAATGTGCTTGCAAAATTTAGCGGTTCTTTCCCATTTTGCAATGCTTGTGATGAAGTAGCAGCCTAGGCCTTGGCCAGACTGGGCAACCACTGAAGATTATCACTGCTACTACATAATCACACTGTGATTTATGCTATTATAATAATACACTTAACTGTCTTTATTACACGACACATCTCTCTCTTTTCCTCCCTTCCACTGCTACAGCGACCTCTCGAGAACGCTGCGTGCTCCCACCGCCTAGCGCACTACAACAAGAAATCGACCATCAGTTCTCGCGAGATCCAGACCGCCATCAGGCTGCTTCTGCCCGGAGAACTTGCAAAGCACGCAGTCAGCGAAGGCACCAAGGCTGTGACCAAGTACACCAGTAGCAAGTGAATGCAGAACAAATAACAATACACAAACGGCTCCTTTAGGAGCCACCACATGTCATAAAAAGCAATGTCCAACATCTCAGATATTAACTAAATTGCCCTCTAAGTTTAATCAATGCCCTTCTTTAAAGTGAGGCGAAATGCCGTGTTTGTTTTTTTATTCGCTCTCAGTAAGATTGACTAAACTCAATCATAAAACATAAAAAATAGAAACGTTTTGACTTCCCGTGTACTCTATTTTACTAGGCTATGCGATGTTCGTGTCTCCCTCTAAGTTGATACTGAAAGGAAAAATAATCGGCACTGTTCTATTCAGTTTCGCACACCACCTTTGCTGCTAATATATACTTAACGTCGCACCGAACACAGACACGACATGCGTAATTAAAAACCGACGGCATGAGCCTGTTTTCATGTTGCCCCAACGATTCGCGCACGCCTTTATTGTTTCTTTGCTTATTTATTATCACTTTTTTTGTATGCGCCGTGTCAAAACCTGTTAAAGATTCGATTGCTCGAAGTAAAACAGTGATTTCTTGTCGGCGCTTGTTTCTTTAACGCTTTTGCGAGATAATTTACATATTTTGTTTTTCTCTTTAGTTAAATCAACCGAAAAGGGATATCATACAAAGTTGGTCATTGCTTTTATTTATTTGGTGGCTCCTAAAAGAGCCGTTTTGTTTATTCGACGTTCAGCAAAGAGGCTTCACTTCTTTTTAGTGGCTGCAGTTTTCTTGACGGCCTTTTTCGCTGCTGGTTTCTTTGCAGCTACCTTAGGCTTTGATGTTGACTTTGCGACTGAAGGCTTTTTGACTGCAGGCGTCTTGGAGGGACGCTTCTTGGAGGACGGACTTTTCACAGCTTTCTTAGGAGAGGTCTGTTTCTTGGCTGCAGGTTTCTTGGTTACAGTTTTCTTTGTGGCACCGGGCTTCTTTGCCTTAGTGACCTTAGTGACGGGCTTTTTACTCGGCGCGGCGGGCTTTTTCGACGGTTTCTTCTCTTCCTTGGGTAGCTTAAATGATCCCGACGCTCCCACGCCCTTGGTATGAAGGAATTTACCATCGGTTACACCTTTCTTGAGAGCTCTCTTTATGTACTGGCCTGCTGTATCTCCCACCTTGTAGTTGGCTTTGATGTACTTTTCTATGGATTGGCGCGAAGAACCGTTGCGATCCTTGAGCGTAAGGATAGCGGTGTTGATCATCTCTGCGTATTTCGGGTGTTCGGCAGGGATTTTGAGCATCTTTCGCTTAGCGCCGTCAGACATTCTCTTAATTGTAGTCGGTCTCTTGTGCTGTGAATTACGTTACTCTCTCGAGAAAATATCCTGGAGACTTCGCTTGCGTTCGAAGTTATCACTCGCACAAGCGGACCGCAGAGAGAACAAACCCGGCTAATGACCAACACGAGTGTTAGTAACGCACGGGATTATGTGTTTGTTTCATCGAAACTTTTCGGATATTAGTTGCTAGTTTCATGGTTTTTAGCTCGTTCTTCATTGAAACACTTTAGGGGAGGTATTAATGGTGAGAGAGAGATACAGCTTTTTTCTTGAACGGCACGGATAAACGTGCGCTAAATAGGCAGATGGTCTGAACGAAGTGGCAGATTAATGGACACCGTACGTATACACTCGGACTTGATCAGCGTCTGTAAAGCGCTACACGATCATTCATATTCTAAACGAGTCATTGTGCACGTTATTAGGTGTCAGGTAAACTGAGAAATATGTTACGATAAAGAAGGGGAAGAAGAGAAGGGCACAATTTATTGGTCATTTTCTTTTGATGAAAGTGGTGGCTCCTAAAGGAGCCGTTTTTTGTTTGTCTGGTAAGTGAAACTGAACTTCACTTAAGCTCGTTCCCCTCGGATTCGTCGAGCCAACTGTATGTCCTTTGGCATAATGGTGACACGTTTGGCGTGGATGGCGCACAGGTTGGTGTCTTCAAACAAACCCACTAGGTAGGCTTCACTGGCCTCTTGGAGAGCCAGCACAGCGGAGCTTTGAAAGCGCAAGTCTGTTTTGAAATCCTGCGCGATCTCTCGCACCAGACGCTGGAACGGCAGCTTGCGGATCAGTAGCTCTGTGGATTTCTGATAACGGCGGATTTCTCGGAGCGCAACTGTTCCGGGTCTGTAACGGTGAGGCTTCTTCACCCCGCCGGTGGCGGGAGCGCTCTTTCGGGCTGCTTTCGTAGCTAACTGCTTACGGGGAGCTTTTCCACCAGTTGACTTGCGAGCGGTTTGCTTGGTACG